>RJWM01018958.1:0-39871 GCA_004363535.1 Dasyprocta punctata | reverse complement strand
TTTTTTTTTTTTTTTTTTTTTTTTTTTTTTTTTTTTTTTTTGCGGCACCGGGGATTGAACTCACAACCTCGCGCCTGCCAGGGCAGGCGCTTAAGGCACTGAGCCAAACTCCCGGCCCGAGGTGAGATATTGACAGCAAAAAAAAATGTCATTGATTTAGCACTTGTTCTGTGCTAGGTGTTGTGTTAAGGGAACATCTTTTACTTAGGAGCGATGCATAGAGGAAATGGTCTACCATGGGATGCCCTGCTCAGCGCCCCGCTGTATTCCTTTCTATTTTTGTGAAAGCGTGAGCAGAACTTTGTACTTTGATTTCTTCATCTTTAAACTGGCAATGATAAAGCTTAGAGAGTCATCCGCAGGAGAAAGCGAGCTCGTCTTTGCAATGTGCATAGGACAATCCCTGGGGTGCAGAGCCCTTCTCCTAGCTCACTTCCGTTCCCGCTCTAGTCACCGTCCAGCACGTCACCCTTTTATTTTCTCCCGAAATGACCCTGTTGTGTGCTGTCAAATGCAACTTAGAAAAGTAAAGCTCCCCCACGGTGCACAGGTCCAGACATGTAGACCCACTCCACTGTGGAACCACCAAAATCAAGACACGGGGTCACTTGGCCCACAGCCCCTCTGGGGCCCCTTTGAGCTGAAGCCCTTCCCACACTCAGAGGCACTCAGACCCCAAGGCTGGGTCTCATCCTGGGGTCTCGCCTTGTACTGTGGAATCGGGGTGCAGAGCCTGGGGCTGGCTTCCCTGCAGCGCGGTGAGCGTGTGTGTGGGGCCGGCCCCGCGGCCGCATGCGTCAGACGGACTTTATCACTGGCCGAGCCTTACAGGGTAGCATAGGGCAGTGAGGAATATACACAGAATCTAACATAGTAAAATGTGTGTAGTATATTTAGGTGGCGTGGTACAGTATAATGGAGTAGAGTTTACAATAATATAACAGAAGACACTGTATATTAGATAGTATATATTTAGTGTCTATAGAATATATATAGTGTTGCCTCCTATACAAAATGTAACAGGAAATAAGGTCCAAAATGCACAATAATTTTTTTTGGGGGGGGCACTGGGGAGCAAACTCACAACCTTGTACCTGCCAGACAGGCACTTAAGCTACTGAGCCAAACTCCCAGCTACAATAAATATTGTGAAATGGGAAGACCCTGTTTAAAAGGGAAGAGGAACTGAGGTGGGGGAAAGGAGAAAGGAAGGAAGGAAGGAAGGGAAAAGAAAAAAATACAAGACAGTTAAGATAGGCACACCGTCAGTTTCTCTTAGTTTACTGAAAAGAAAGGTGTGTGCTAATATCACTTGGACAATTTTTCATGCGTATGTCTTGAACTCTGAGTAGCTCCACTGAAGATAACAATACTCAGTGTCACTGGAGGGACCAGCCTGCTTGTGCTTCGAGGCCGGGAAGCCAGGGACTCGTGTCCTCGGGGAACGGGGCCTGCCGCCGTTTCCTGGCAAGGGCCAGCACCTTGCTCTGAGGAAGGGGGCAGGCACCCTTGAGGAACATGTCCACTGTCAAGGTCTCGGGGGCTTGGCCTTGGGAGAGAGGCAGAAAGTCTCCCTGGGGCTCTGAACTGTGGCAGGCGGCAGGACTGGGGCCCTGGGGCTGGACTCTGTCTCTGAGAAGCCGAGCAATGTTCGGCAAAGGTCACAGATCACCAGCGCATTCATCTGGGAAATGGGACCCCGAGGCCTTTTCACTGAGCTCTTTTCTACCGCAGGGCCTTTGCCAGTGCCGCTCCTCCTCCTGGCAGAGACTCGCTGGCCTCCTGCGTGGCACCATCCCTCTCTCCTGCGACACCTCTGACATCACCTCCTTGGCGACACACCCTGCCTCCTCTAACCTCCCTCGGTGACTTCCTACACTGCCATCCTTGTTTGCTAGTCTGTAGATGAGAGGCTGAAGAAGGCAGGAGGGGTAAGAGGGAGAGCGAGGCGGAGGGGGAGGGCGTGCAGAATGGAAAGAAGGAAAGCAGGGACGAACTTTAATTGTTAGAAAAGGTAGATCAAGTCATTAATGAGTGTTTTACCTTTGTCTCCAGGCACAAGTGGGTATTTTTTAAACATGCAAGTAGAAAGAAATCCGAAGTGTGTCTAAAGTGGAGTGTGACATTTCAGTAAAAGGTAATAATTTCAGGTACCTTACTCTAGCCTGGAACAGGGACCCAGACACATCAATGACGTCTTCCTCTGGTCCACTGATCCCACTGCTTGCTGCGCATGCACTGTGAGACACAGCTGTGAACCGCAAGGCGGGGCCCAGCTCTCAGAGAGCTGGAGGTACCGGAGGTCCTCGGATGCTGCAGCGGGGAGGCCTCCCATTTTGTGGGGAGACTGAAAACAGCAAATCTAAAATACTTTCTTTGCTAGTCTGCCAAATTGCAACTGGTGCCGAGGAATCCTGCATCTAGCAGCCATTTCTCATGCAGTCCAGGGACCAACACAACTGTGCATGTATTTCCTTGCTAAACTAAATGAGCAGCAGGCTATCAGCCTCAGGCTGTCCCTTTGCTTTATGTTCCTATGTGACAAACTACAGCCTGTATTAGTGCAGACACGAACCATTTTTATAGCAAATGGCCAGGTCTCTGCTAACCACCCACAGCTGAGCTTTGGCCAATCATAGTTAGCCAAGTGCTCTGACTATGCCCAATCAAGTAAGTGCCTCAGATGCTGTAGCCAATCAGGCAGTTTCTCCGCACTGCCTCAGTGTCCCATCTATAAAAGCCCAAGGCTCACACTGCAGGGTGGAACTCTCTGAACCTCTTCCTGCTCTCAGTGCTGCCTGATTCGTGGCTTGTTCTTTACTCAAATAAACTCTTAATTTGTCACAAGTTTTTCTTTTAGCACCTTGAGATGGCATGGGGGAAGCTAATAATGCATGTACTTCCCATTCACTCAACAAACGTTTACCCAGAGTGTCTGCCATATGTAAGAAAACTGAGGATGACAAGGAGGGGACACAGGAGCAGGGTCACAGTGGCTGCCCGTGCGGACGGCTCCCGAGGTCTCCGGCTCTGAAATCCAGGGCAGCACGAGCCTCTCGCACGGGGTTCAGTGGCCCTCTGAGTCAGGCACAGCTGAGAAATCTGGATGAGAACGGGGTCACAAAATCTCACAGTTTTTACATGGAGGGAGGCTGGGCTCAGTGACAATCAGGCAGTGGTTTAAAAACCCAGGTCCGTGGACGCGTGCAGACCTGGGAAAACCAGGGCGGATGGTGTTGGGAGGGAGAGGGGGGACACTGATGTGGGCTGAGGGAGCACGAAAAAGGGAAAGGACCCAGGGGTGCAGGGATGGCTCAACATACGTAAATCCATAAATGTAATACATCACATTAACAGAGCCAAGGATAAAAATCATATCATTATCTCAATAGATGTAGAAAAAACTTTTGACAAAGTCCAGCACCCATTCATGATAAAAACTCTACAGAAAATTGGGATAGATGGTCTCTAACTCTGTCTGATAAAATCCATCTATGACAAACCAACAGCCAACATCATACTAAATGGACAAAAACTGAAAGCTTTCACTCTAAAATCAGGAACAAGACAAGGATGGCCACTGTCTCCACTCTTACCCAACATAGTCCTGGAAACTTTAGCCAGAGCAATTAGACAAGAGAAAGAAATAAAAGGAACAAAGAAAAGGAAGAAGTTAACCTTTTATTATTTGCAGATGACATGGTACTCTATCTAGAAGATTCCAAAAACTCCACCAAAAACTTCTAGGTTTAATAAACAAATTTAGTAATGTAGCTGTTTACAAAGTCAATGCTCAAAAATCAATAGCCTTCTTGTACACGAATAACCAACTCACTGAGAAATCAGGGAAACAATATCTTTTACCATAGCATCCAAAAAAATGAAATACTTAGGAATCAATCTAATGAAAGATGTAAAAGACCTCTATATTGAAAACTATCATACTCTGAAAAAGGAGATTGAAGAGGATATTAGAAAATGGAGAGATATCCCACGCCCTTGGGTAGGAAGAATCAATATAGCGAAAATGGCCATACTTCCAAAACTGTTATACAGATTCAATGCAATCTCAATCAAAATTCCAACAGCATATCTTACAGAATTAGAGAAAACAATCCTGAAATTCATCTGGAACCAGAAGAGATCTAGAATAGCAAAGGCGATCCTGGGCAAACAATGACAAGACAGGGGGCATCATAATTCCTAACCTGAAATTATACTATAAAGCTACTGTGATAAAAACGTGTGATACTGGCAAAAAAACAGACCTGAAGATCAATGGAGTAAATTAGAAGATGTAGAAACAACTGCAGACACACTAAGCTACCTTATTTTTGACAAGTTGCCAAACACATTCATTGGAAGAAAGATAGCCTCTTTATTAAGTGGTGTTGGAAAAACTGGCTTTCCACATGCCAAAGATTAAAACTGGACCCACATCTTTCACTATGTACTAAGCTAAAATCTGAATGGATCAAAGATCTCAACATTAAAACAGAAACATTAAATTTTCTGGAAGACAGAATAGGCAAAACTTTTGAAGACATTGGTGTAGGCAAAGGCTTTATGAATAAAACCCAGATTGCGCAGGAACTATCGCAAAGAATCAACAAATGGGATCTCATCATACTGAAAAGCTTTTGTACAGCAAGAGAAACCACCAACAGAGTGAAGAGATAACCCACAACATGGGAGAAAATGTTTGCCAGCTGTCCCTCAGATAAAGGATTGCTATCAAGAATGTATAAAGAACTCAAAAAAATCAGTCCTCCCAGATTTAAAGACCCAATCCAAAAATGGGCATCTGAGATGAACACATACTTTTCAGATGAAGAAGTACAAACAGCAAATAAATACATGAAAAAATGATCAACAGCACTGGTCATTTGAGAGAAGCAAATTAAATAACACTGAGATTCCACCTTACCCCAGAAAGAATGGCTAGTATTAAGAAGTCAACCAATAACAAGTGCTGGAGGGGCTGTGGGTAAATAGGAACCCTTCTCCACTGTTGGTGGGAATGCAGGTTGGTGCAACCACTGTGGAAGTCAGTGTGGAGATTCCTCAAAAAACTAGGATTGGAGGTCCCATTTGACCCAGCTATTCCCCTTCTGGATATTTTCCCAAAAGAATTAAAAACATCATACCACAGCAATATATGTGCACCTATGTTTATAGCTGCACAGTTCATAATAGCCAGATCTTGGAAACAACCTAAATGCTCCTCGACTGAGGAATGGACAAAAAAGATGTGGTATTTCTATATAATGGAATACTACTCAGCTATAAAGAACGATAAACTGGACACTTTTATACTTAAGTGGATGCACCTTGAGAACATACTTATCAGTGAAATAAGTCACACACATGTAAGCATCGTATTGTTTCACTTGTGTGACAAACTGAAAGAAAAGCTATGTATATGTATATAAAAAAGTTAAGATAGCTTAAAAAAAAAGCACAGTGGCTTCCTTTGTCATCCACTTGGCCTGTCCAGAAGCCGATTCAATGCCTCCCTTCACTGGAAACAAACAAAGAAACAAACAAACAAAAAGCCAGAATTCTGCTGAGATTTTGATAGACATTGAGGTGAATCTATAGAAAAGTTTAGGGAGAATAAATGTTTTGATGTTTGTTCAGTACACATACATAGTCTCTCTCCACTTATTTAGATTGTATTTGAGGACTTGTGACCAGTTTTTGTAGTTTTTAGGAAACAGACAATAAACGTATTTTGGGAGATTTACACAGTAATGTTACTTTAAGCTTTTTTGTGATGTTGTAACTTGTGCCTTTACAATTTTACTTTTGAACTGTCCATTGCTTGTATATAGGCCAACACTAGATTTCTGCTTATGGCTTTGTGACCTTGTACCAAGACCTTGCTAAACCTGCTTGTCTGTTCTATTGATGTAGGTTCTTTGTAAATAAATAAATAAATGAGAAAAAGGGAAAGGAGAGGGGAGTCCCTGGTGGGTGTGGAGAAAGGCGGGCTGACCGGCGTCCCAGTGCTTCCCGGAGTCGCAGGGCTGGGAAAGTGCAGGAAGGAGCTGCCTGCCCCCCACCTCCGCCCTGCGTGCTGTGTACCCCTCCTGGACCCCGTGCACGTGGCCCCGTCCATCCCGCACCTGGCCGTGAGCTGCACGACCGCAGGGCCCTGTTTCTCTGGCTCGCTCAGGGCCTAGCACCGTGCCTGATTACCTAGTAGATGCTCAATAAACACCTGCTGGCCGCCCCGCGCCCTCCCTCCCCGAGCAAGCGGCCAAAGGGGAGGCGGCCACCACCTACCAGGCCCTTGAGGAAGCCCCCGAGAGACTGCCGCCGCTTCTCGGGCCTCTTCTGGGCGCTGTCCGCGTCCTGCAGCGCGCTGACCCCCACCGCGGCCGGCTCCGCACCCCGCGCCGGCTCCTCGGGCTCCTGCTTGCAGCTCCTCCTCCTGCTGGTCGCCGCCGCAGCCTTCTTGTCCTTGGCGACGCCCTCCTTCCCCTTGGGGGCCGCGGCCGCGGGCTCCGGCTGGGGCGGCGTGGTGGCCTTGGGCGCGGTGGCCTTCTCTGGGGAGTTTGATGTCTACGCAAGTACAAAGGCCGTTGTTAGTGGATGTGAGATAATTCTCAAAGCCGGGGAATAAATATATTAGAGCAGAGATGTTCAAATGAATGGTTGCTATACTTTCGTGAGCCTTGGGTTACATGAAAAAAGAAAAAGAAAAAGAAAAAAAGAAAAAAGAGGGCACAATGCAAGGTCATGCACGGAGGGACACGTACTGATCTAACCGCCGATGAATTAATTTTATGCTTTCCCAGCAGGCAGGCTTTCCCCTTTCCTTTGGTATTAGAAATTGGATTTTTAGGAACCCCCCCTTCTCCCCTGTGAATTCCATGTGTTCTCAGCAAGCAAGTTCTACCTCTGCTAGAGGGGGTGCGACGCTGGCCACTCCGGGGGCTGCCTGTGACCGAGGGGTGCGGCGGGCTCAGGAGAGCTCAGCGCAGGTCAGAGCTGGCGTCTAGCGGAGCCGTCCTGCAGCCATCAGGAGGCGGGCCTGTCCCTCCCCGTTTGCTTCACGGCTGTGAAAACCTAAACCGGGAGCTCCCAGGGAAAGTGATCCCCCAGGGGAAGCGAGCCCCAGAGATAGCAAGACCAAGCCCCGGGGTGCGGGAGGAAGAGAGCGGGTGTCGGTGTGTGCGGGACCTCGCGCCTGGCTGCCCCTTAGAAAGGAGCGAAGAGAGAAAGAGAGAAGACGACTCCGGGCCCCATAGGTGGGCGCGGGTCGCAGCCCCTCCGGGGACAGAGGCCTCCTGGGCGGGAAGTGTCAGCGACACCGAGGTGGCCGTCTGGCCGTCTGCGCTGCGTGTGTCCAGCACAGCTGCCGGGTCACAGCCGAGGCCGAGACTGTCCAGGGTCGTGGCCGGACGCCTGCCAGGGTCCAGCTCGAGTCCCGCCACCGAGCTCCTTCCTGCGAAGGCCCCGCACCGTGTTCCCCGCACAGGCGCCCAGCCCCGGGGAGCGGGGTCGGGGGCCGGCTCTGCACCCTCACCGTGTGGCCTGGGGTTCACGGTTCAGTCTCAGCCGCCTCCTGTGTACGGAGCGTGGAAGGCAAGCACAGTGGTGAGGACTGAATAGAACAGAACGTCTGGCCCTGGGGAGGCCGGTCTCGGGGAGGAGACCCCAGGGCACGGAAGTGACACTTTGCAGTCAGGAGCCTCCCTGGCCTGCAGGGACGCGCTGCTCACTCTGGCTTCATTCATCTCCTCACCATCGCCAGGGGCTCCTCTAAGACGCTGTCGTGGAGTTCTCTCTGCCTCGTGCACACGGGACCCCAGCAAGTTACTCTTGAGTGAAAGATGAAGTCCCCATGCCTCTCTGTCCCTGTCCCTTCCGTTCCTTCTACTGGACCACACTCTCCTTTCCTTCCGCATTCTTGGCTTCATAGATTTTGGTTGCTTTTTATTTTTGCTTTTGTTTTTTGGCATTGAGAATTGAACCCGGGGTCTTAGCACTGAACTTCTCCCCCCTCAACCCTTTTCTATATTTTTTAAAATTTTGCGATGGGGTCTTGCTAAGTCACTACATTGTCTAAGCTGAACTCAAAGTTGTAATCCTCCTGCCTCAGCCTCCTGGAGGTTGGGATTGCAGGCGTGTGTGACTGCGTGGCCCAGGCTTTGGTTGAGCGGCAGGCGTTGTGATTCAGTCTCAGCTCCAACTCCGCCTCCTGTGAGACGCAGTCTGAGTGCCGGGGTCCCAGGAAGGCCCCTCTCCTCTCTCAGCGATTATTAGCATATCGGTTTGTTTTCTTCCCCGCCGTGGTGATCGCAGGGCTTCTCTGCTCACTGATGGTGTCACTGTCCCCAAGGGACAGGCCTCCGTCCTCTCACTACTCTGTCCCCAGTGTCTGGGGAGTGCTGCCATAAAGCAGGGCCCCCCAAGATGTGTCCAGTGAATGTCCAGGACTCCCCCTCCCCCTGCTTCCAAGATTTCCCTTCCCAAATCACGGGGTGGGGGGCTCTCCCCGGAGCTCTGCGGGACGAGGTGCGTCCCTCCCCCACTGTCAGGCTTCCGTGTGCTCCGCAGTGGCCTGGGAACTAACTTCCGCAGACCAGAGGGGGCCCCTCCTTTTGGGTTGCTCTGTCGCCGAATGCAGAAGTTCTGAGACTCGTGCTTGGGGTCTGACTCATTCCCAGAGCCTCTTTGGAACCCAGCAGCGCTGGCAGGAGATCTCGGGGACCAGACCACGGGCACTTTCTGTCTGATTGAGACTCTAGAGGTCACCGGAGGCCAGGAGTGTCTGCAGCTCCCCGTCCTAGAAACATCAACTAGGCCTTTTATAACCCTAAGAAGGTAAACCCCAAAGAAGCACGGGGTGTCCACTCCTGATACCCAAATCAAACTCAGCATTTGCCGTCTCCCAGCGAAGACGTCAGTCTTCCCAAGGTGGGAGCTGGATCCCTTGGAGCCAGAGTCCCCCAGGCAGTGGTCTCAGATCGACTCTCAAGGCGTCGCCAGGGGAGTGTGAGGAGAATCAGGTTCCAGCTCATTTGGATTTTGAAACTTTTAGAAATACCACACTTATCAGCATACTGTTTCATCTAGGATTCCAGACGAAACACAGAGTCAATTTCTCCAGTTTCCA
This sequence comes from Dasyprocta punctata, assembly GCA_004363535.1. NCBI lineage: Eukaryota > Metazoa > Chordata > Mammalia > Rodentia > Dasyproctidae > Dasyprocta > Dasyprocta punctata. The sequence continues at coordinate 30,744 of RJWM01018958.1, read as the reverse complement.
AGGTTGTAATCTTGGGAAGGGGTTTTGGTGCTGGGGATGGAACCCAGCGCCTCACGCATGCTAAGAAGGTGCTCTACCATTGGGCCACACTCCAGCCCTGGAAATTCTGCTTCCAAAGTGGTCTAGAGTATAGGTTTGGGGGCCAGGCACAGGAGTAAGTTGAAAAAGAAAAAAAAAATTGAAAGCAGGAAAAATCATAGATAGCATCAACTGATTGGCATGGAAATAGAAATACTATGAAGTTAGGAAAGTCATTGCCACGCGTGGGTGTGTGGCGCGTGCGTGAAATGAGCAGCTATGTAGGATGGCAGCGCCTCCCAGCAGCAGAGAGTAACAGACAGCAACTGCGATGGCCCAGATCGTGCTCCCAAACTGGTAGGCTGAGGCCCTAAGCACCAAAGTGATTGCATTTGGAATAAAGAAGGAATTAAAATGAAATGAGGTCATAGAGGTGGGACTCTGATCCATAGAGACGAACCCATGTCATTATAAGAAGAGACACCGGAGTGCTCACCTTCCATTCCTCTCCTCCCCTCTCCTTTCCTCCCCTCTCCTCCCCTCCCCTCTCCCCTCCTCTCCTCTCCTGCCCCCTCCTCTCCTCCCCTCTCCTCTTCCCTCCTCCCCTCTCCTCTCCCCTCCCCTCCCCTCCCTGTCCCCTTTTCTCCTTGTCTCTCCGTCTCCCTTCCTCTGCCATATGAGGGCAGAGCAATAGGCAGCCACGTGCAGTCAGGGCGAGCCCTCACCAGGGACAGCGCGCTGTTGGCATCCTGATCAATCTTTTCAGCTTCCAGATCAATAAATTTCTGTTGCGGGAGCCACCCAGGTGTGGCGTTTTGTTTTAGCAGCCCAGGTTGGCTAGAACAACAGCTGAGCTACTGATGGAGCGCGCCGTCCTGGGAATGTTTTCGCGCCCGACACACTGATTCATCTAAGCATGCGTCCCCCGAGGTGCACTGTTTCCTGCCCCATCCTACAGATGAGGAAACCGAGGGCCTGGGAGATGGGGTGATCTGCCTGAAGTCACAAACCTAAAAAAAATGGCTGAGTCAGGAACCCAGGCTGTTTGAGTCCTAGGAACTTCTTCTCTACTTTGCTAAAATTAACGGAAGAGCGTTTGATGACTTTCTTTGGAAAAGGTGTATATTTAAGATTAAAAAGAGTGCATGTTATAAAATAAGGTGCTGTGCACGACCCCACTGAAAAACGAAGGCTGTGAGCCTCTGCCCTTCACTCATCTACTCCAGAAGCAGCTCCTCCTCTGGGCCAGGCCCCCGTGGAGGAACAGGGCTGAGGGGGTCTACTCCGGGAAAGGCCCGCCAGGCTGGGAAGGAGCAGGCGAGATCGGCAGCTAACAGACAATGAATTGTTACTGTTTATGATACATGCCATGAAGCAAAAATAAAAGCAAGATGCAGCGGGGACTGGTGGGCATGAAGATCTCTTTAAGGACAGAAGGAAGGAACTCGGCACAGGGATAAGAGGGAGGCGCTTGGGGGAAGGGGCTGAACCCTAGCTTGTTCGTGTGTGTGTGTCCGCAGAGCCCGGTATACAGTGGGTGCTTAATCTGGAGCGGTTCTGTGAATTGGCAATGGTTGAGGAATGCATGAAAGACAAGAGTGGGAGGAAACGAGATCACGCCAGCTAAACCCACTGCCAGACTGCGTCCAAGGTCACTTACTTGGTTGTTGGAGTCTTGCCCATTTACTTCTTCTGAGTGGGTGGTCCCTCCATCCCCTTTCACTGACTAAAATAACAAACAGATAATGGCTTTTCAGCTACTGCAAGCACAGTGAATTCGGAGAAGGCGAGGGAATTCTGCAACGGACGATCCTGGTCATTCATTCTTGACAGTCATGCTCAAGACAACTGGTAGAGCAACTGGAAACATTACTGTACTCGTGAGCTATCCAGACTCCCGAATGTGCAACCAAATCTGATGAAATTCAAATGTTGGCCCTCCCCAAGGAATAACAGCAAGCATCCAAAACACGGGGCTAAACATTTCTGGGGGAAACACACGGTGATGGAAATATGACTGCTGCAGTCGGGAGCACACTGATAAAGCAGTGGAACCAGGAGTCACCTGTCAGAGGCGCTATTTAGGTGGTTGGTGCTATCTTTTGGTATTTCACCCTGTAGGGATTGAAGTTACAGTGAGCTTTCTATTTTCCATCCTTTGCTGCCCCCCTAGATCCAGTGGCAACCATGACGGGGCTGCATGGGGTTGAATTCCCTGCTTTGGTTCTTTAAATCCCACATGGAGTCCATGGTTTGGGAAGGATCAGCATCAGCTGTACCTGGGGACTCCTTAGAAAAGCAGATTTTGACAGTCACTCCGGGTTCGCTGGGTCGGAAACTCTGGGGCTGGGTCTCAGCATCTGTCTTTTTTTTTTTTTCCTTTCAGTACTGAGGATTAAACTCAGGGCACATCCCCAGCCCTTTAATTTTAATTATAGTTTTTATTTTTAACAGGTTCTCACTAAGTCACTAAACTGCCCAGACTGGGCTCAAATTGGCAATCCTCCTGCCTCAGCCTCCTGGGGTGCTGGAATTACAGGCAGGTGGCACCACTGTACCCCACAAGCCATGTTTCATCAAGCCTCTTGCATGGTTGTGAGAAATGCTGGACTTTGAATATGACTGCTGTAAGCTTAAGCTTAACTGTTACAGACAAATTCAGCTAGTTCTGGGGCCTACAGTTTTCACTGTGCACTTAGTAACGCCCAGCTTTTTTTTTGGGGTACCAAGGATCCAACTCAACCTCCCACCTACCAGGCAGGCATTTAGGCCACTGATCTAAATCCCTAGTCCTATTTTTTGAGACAGGTTCTCACTATGCAGTTCAAACTGGCCTTGAACTCACTTGGTAGCCAGGCTGGTCTTGAAGTCACAACAATCCTCCTGCCTCAGCCTTCTGAGTGCTAGGATTAAAGGTGTGCACCATGATGCCCGGCTAATGCCCGGTTCTTGACGCGTGACCAGTCTGAAGAACCACTTATTTCTCTTCAGTGATACCAACTCAGGTCTGATCCCTAAGTGTCAGGTCATCGCTGAACCGCTTCTCCCAGGTGCACCGCTGTCACCTTGGCCGATCTTTCAGCATCGAAGGTGCACGCATACATTTTGATGGACTGTTATTACACGCTCGGTTATCTGAGATACGGCACTCAATCTTATCAGCGATGATGAAAGTCATTATTGACAAAGGCTGTTAGTGGAGCGGAGTACTTCCTAAGTGCCGGGCACTGTGCTAAATGAGACAGTAACCTACATGCTTATTTATCATATCAAAACCTCAAGAGAGCAGATGGATTGTTTTCCTGAGTTTACCGGTAAGAAGAGGGAAACCCGGAAGCCCCAGCTTGGGTCACGGAATGAGAGCGTAGAGAGCCAGGGTTCGCGTCCACGCACGCTCCAGTCTACTTCCCCAGCCCAGTCCACTTCCACTGCCCCAGGAAGGCATGGGTGATGCTCAATTGGCAAATGATTATTGAGCATCTGCTAAGACATGAAATGTTCCAGTCAGCGAGAACGGTAAAAGCTCGGAGAAGGTGGAGGTTGCTAGACCTCAGATAAGTTTGCTGGTGGGACCGCCTCATCCTGGCGGGCAGCTGTTCTCTAAACACCGCTTGGCGCTGTGCCCCCAACTGGAAGTCTGTACTAGGGCCGCACTGATCAAACGGAGCAGGGGACTCTTGTCTTTCCCTTCCCCCAAAGCAGCGCTGATGGAGCTCCAGGGTAGAACCTGGTGCTTCTTGGTTGGTTCGGACGGGAGGAAGTGGTCCCTGCCTGCTCTGGGTCCTTTTCGTAGAGACACCCTCTTTTGGATCCACCCAGGTTTTCACCCCAAAGGCAGATAAGGATCATTCAGTCCTCTGCATAAAATTTAGACCATTAATATGGCAAGTGGTTTTTCTCTCCCTCCCGGGCTAGGCAGCTTAAGAAGGTTTGGAAAGAGGAACTGACTCCCTAGTTCCGAGTTCTGCAAGGTTTTGACCCTTTCAGATTTCCTTCAGCTCAGGGCTTCAGGCTGTACCCTAGGAGCCTGTTCTACCCAAAACGCATCCATGGCTCCGGGCTGCATGAGTTGACCTGTGGGGAATCTTGAGTAGCAAAAAACAAACAAACAAATAAAATAGCTGTCAGGCAAAACCTGAATGAACAGGCGCCGCCCTTCCCCTACACCAAGGAAATATAGAACTTTCTACTGCACCCCCCTAGAGGGAGGGATGTTGAACTTCCTTTTCATTGTCGCAGATTGGTATTGGTTAGGTGCCTGGCTAGCTTAAGGTTCTAACTTGCTTTCTTTCCCTCCCTTTCTTTGGTAGCTCTTGGAGGAGAATTTGGGTTGAATTTAAATTATGCTATGTTGGCAGCACAAAAACGGACCTTCAGGCTGTCAGGAAGAGCACGGCAAAGTTCAACCTCACCGCGTTCAGTGATTTTTCTTGGCTGTTCACTGTGAGGCGTAGAAGGCTGTATGTAAACAAAGCTGACGGCTGAGTGTGCATGGAGGTCTAACTGTGCTCCACTGAGGTCATCTCTGCTGTAGTCATTTTCATCAATAACAATCTTTCCTACCCTCCTCTCTTGCCTTCCTCCTTTTTCTATGTTTTTTTTTTTTCAGAGCCCGCTTTTTAAAAAACTGAGGAGCTTTATTATTGGGCTTTATTATTCAAAGGATCATAACCATTGTTGCAGGCAACTGAGTTGATAGAAATGTTATAGGTAGTCAGACAGGGCTGGGCCCTTGAAGGAGCCAGTGCAGAACATGAGATATCTTGCAACTGTGGGGGAGACAGGCACCTCTGCTGTGGGCCAGACCTCAAGACAAAAGATAAAACAAATGCACCCACATGCTTCCTAAGGATAAGCCTCAGCGATTGCTATTCTAACCAGGTCTCTGTCACCCTGAGGAAGCCAGGAGTCACCATCCCAACCCCCTACAGGAAGAGTCGCTGCTCTGTGTGCATGCCTGCTTGCTACGTGACTCGCTTCTCCATTTGTCCCTGATTCATTCAATCAATTTTACCTGAGCAATTACTCTTATTGGTTGGCCATAGTTCCGTCCCACCTCATGCCCACCTTGCAAGTTCCCATGTTTTCCCCACTTTGGACCTGCCTCACTTTGTGGTTTTGCTCTATAAAATCCCTAGAAAAGACAGAGTCTTTGGCAACTCACTCAGGATCAATTCTGTCTCTCTCTCAGACAGAAGCTTTCTGTCTCTCAATAAATATATTCTGCTCTTAACCTCTGCTGTTCCTAAATTTCATTCTTTGATTTCAGAGAACACAAACTTGTATCACACATAAAGCAGGTTGGGAGTTTTTTCCCCCTATATCAGTAACTACAAAGGCTTATTTTTACTAGCTGTCAAAAATAACAAAGCTACTGATTAAGGAGACTAAAGTTCTTTCAGAGACTACTTAGGACTTTGAAGGACAGTTCGAAGAGCATCAAATAATTTCTGAGATTTTCCAGTACAACACCAAGCAACTATCTTCCTGGGCAGTTTTACACCTGAGAATCACAGTAAAGCATCTCAGGGCATTTAGCCTGTGATTTTGAGATGGATTCCACTGGGAGCATCCAAGATTTGCATTGGTTTTTTTTTGTTTTGTTTTGTTTTGTTTGGTCTTTTTGAGACAAGATCTTGCTATGCAGTTGAGGCTGGCCTTGAACTCACTTTGTAGTTCAGGCTGGTCTGGAACTTGCAACAACCCTCCTGCCTCAGCCTCCTGAGTGCTGGGATTACAGGTGTGTGCCACCATGCCCAGCTAAAATTTGCATATTAATGAAGTCATTTATTTCTTTCATTGTGCCCTGCATCATAACAGCTTGATAACTCTGAGGAACATTCAAACCACTTCCAATAGATATTACTTAGATATTAAAAATTCTAACAGAAACACTTGGTGGTCAGTTCATATTTCTTTGAGAGAAATTTAAGTGTATTTTGATGACAATCTAATTCAACAAAAATGGAAGAAATTTTAATACAATGAGCCTATCAGCAATATTGTTTAGCAAATCCACAAATCCAGGAAACTGGACCTACAGAAAATTTCGAGGGTCCATGCATACTGAGAATCCAAGTTTTGCACTTTGTCACAAATCTCCCATGAAATGGAACTGGAGTAATTCGGGCAAATCACCCAGTCATTTAATGACAAATATAATCAGGAAACCTGTGCCCAAGTTTTATGCAAGCTATGTATTACTTTTTCTGGTTCTGCCTTGGTGTAATTGTAGATGAAGAGCAAGAACCCAACACGTAAAAGGGTTGTTTCCCCAGAAAACGTTACTCAAAGAATCACAAAGACAGAGCTTGGAGCTATCCTGCCTCCAAATGCTCTCAGAGGATGCAAGCGGCAGTGGCTGAGGAAGCAGCACTAACAGGTGAGCGAAGGTGAGCTTTGGGAACAAAAAGTGACAGCAAAACAAATTCCCGGCTGAATTATGGCTCTGCAGTGGGCAGTTCTGAGGCAATGGGCAAACTGTTTAAACCCTGCTGAGTCTCCCGGCCCAGGTTCTCACAGGGAGGGGCAGAGAAGGTGTGGTTTCGCGGCATTTCTACAAGAATGCATGAGATAATGCATGTGTGCTCAGCACACTGCCCGCGTCCTAAGTGCCCGGGCGTCCTGGGGGCTGTGATGGAGGCCCCCAGCAGTGCCAAGGGACCACAGCGCCCCTGTAAGGCAGGAGAGAGCGCAAGTGGTTGGGAGAGGCAGGAACTGCCCAAAGAAATGGTTCTTTCAGAAATTCGAATAAATGCCACTTTCAGAAACCTGAAAGAGCAAATTGGTATGAGTATTTTCATACCTGGGAACGAATCTGAGATCAAGAACTTTGGTTAGGAGACTCCTGCTTTTTGTTTAATCACTACCATTCCAAATTATTTTCTTTTCCCCTCCAGATAGTAAATTTCACAGGTTTATTTTATTTATTTTTTATTAAACTTATTTGATTCAATGTAGTCAACAAAACCCCCTCTGATTTCCTGGCTGTCTCCTCATTTTGGCTTTTTATTGGTTCGAAATTAAGCTCACAGTCTTTCGCTAACCTGGAGAATGTTACCCTACAAGCTTTTCTTGTAAAATTAATAGTGCAAAGAAGGAGCCAAGCAGAGGATTAAATGAAATAGAAATGTGAAAAATAGCTTGGAGGAGGAATGCACTTTTTAAGTGCAAGGTATTATTATACTGACAAATTATAAATCTGAATATGCGTATTTCTGCCTACCACCTGCATGATTTCAAATCTGTCTACCTGGTCTGTGGATGCATGAATACAACGCTTGGCCCACTCGCTTTATAAAAATATACCAGCACTTTGAACACTCAATTTCTCGACAGATAGCTGAATTAATATGTCTGAGAATCATGTTCTATTTAAAGCATGACAGATGTCTTAGATGTTCCTTGCAATTGTTCTGGAATCCTCTAGAAACTTGCAGAATTTTTGCTAAGTGATACATCCACATGTATTAAATGCAATGCTAGGCCTTAATAGGATTCTGTTTTCTTTGACATGAAATATGACCTGAAATATTTGAAAAAGACATTATTTTTATTTTAATTTAACATCTGGAAAGAAAATGATCTCTTGAGAAATGAATCAGGCAAAGCATTTATTCTGGAAAAAAAAAACCTGAACGGAGAGTTTCTTTGCCATGGGATACTAAAACATGTTATCTGGAAAAAAAATGAAGACAGGCTAGAAAAGAAATGAGCTAATGAATGGAGAAACTGAATTACAAAATAGAGGTTTTGCAGTTGAGCTTTCTTCTCTTATTAAATCAATAGTTTTTTAAAGAGTATTTTGCTAACAACATCTAAATTTAGTTCAAAACACCCACTCATCTGGCTCAAAACCCTTCTCTTCCAAAAACCTTTAGTGGTGGACCAGATGCTGTCTCTAATTTTAAGACCCAAGAGAGCAGGCTTCCCCCCATCCCCCGTGCATAAACTCAAAGCTCTAAGTCAATTTGCACGCAATTAACGTGTTACCAAAAAGCGTTTCCTGAAAATAATTGCAGGCACTGATGTCTAGGAACCTGCCCAAGGGGGGCCGAGAGTACCTCTGCTAAGAGTGGGTCTGAGGCTCGGCACAGGGATCCAGGCAGCTCGTGACATGGTCGAGTGAGTGGGGCCGGTGTGGCACTCGGGACTCGGGGGCTGTTGGCAAACTGGGAAACCCACATCTGTCGTATCCGTGAATTAATTAAAATGTTGGCATAATGTTTTCAGGAACACAGAAAATAGACACTATTTAGGATATCTAGAATTTCATAGGAAATTCAGACAATCACAGGTGCTTTGGGGCAGTGTTTAAACATGAAAAAGAAAGAATAATTTTCATGTTCTCAGGGCCATAATAGCGAGGGACACGGCAATCCACTGAATCCACTAGGGATTTCTTGGGAGGAATTAGCTCACCTCCCTTTATCCTATGAGTCAATTCCAGGGGACTCTTTTTGAGATAGGGTCTCATTACATAGCTCAGGCTGGCCTTGAACTCACAAGGATCCTCTTGTCTCAGCCTCCCAAGTTCTGGGATTACAGGTATGAGCCATTACACCTGGCCAGAGGACTCTTTTTGTCCTATTTTTTTTTTTTAATACTTTAACCATTCAGACTTACTCCGTTTCTATTGCTAGAAAGTAGCAGCTCGAGGGAAATCAATTTAAATGATCTAGAACTTGATCCAAATTCAAGAACTTGTTGGGGACAGGTGCAGCGAGTGGCTTAGAGGTTTTTGCGTATTTTATTTGGAGTTTCTCATATTTTACCTTCTTTTAAGTTCAGGAAGCTACACACGGGTTATTTGGAAGCCTCACTCCATTTACTATCCACCCCCCCCCCATATTTCTCAACTATGCAGGAGGAAGAAAGTTGATCACCCTCAATATTATGATGAACTACTGGAGGATTCCATTTGTCATTGAGACGAGTTGCCAGAAACAGGCTCAATGTTCATTTTTTCTTTTTCCCCTGGCATCATGGAAAAATTGGTTTAAAAGGCGCCAAATTGCACAGCAAAAAGCCAGCAACACAGATGAGGGCTCAGTCATTCAGAGGTCCCACTACTTTTTTTGTAACTTTTTTTTTTTAAGTGCCTTTCACTCCATGAGAATTCAACAGGAAGAAAATAATTCCTGCCAACAATTTCAAATAGAATTATTTTTAATACATCTCAACTCCTACTGCCAAGGGTTCTGTTTTGTTTTGTGGACTAGAAAGAACTCTTTTAACAGGCTGATCTTATGAAATTAGAGAATTGTTTTCTCCAAGGATTAAACTCCCCAGTACTCCTGGAAATAAAGGCACACTCTAATGAAATTCTTGCTTTTCATTAAAAGAGAATTAGATCAATGACCTTTTACCTGAGTTTTTATTTTTTTGTCATCCAACTGATTTAGGTTTCACTGCACCACAGTATCTCAGTCTATATAAATCTTAATGTACATCACTTTTAGTAGATGCCTGTCCACATTCTTTCCATTCTACACAAATGAAAAGCATGGAAAATTCACTAGCTAATGCTGTGCACACATTCACTAGGAGACCAGCATCTTGTCACGTCCTTATTTGAACGGTTGACGTCAGCTTGGTCTAACTGTGCATATGTCACCTTCGGAATGTCCGTCACCTCAATCTATAATGTGGGCCACAAAATGGCTTATGTTCTGTATGTAAATACAAGTATTTTCAAAAGAAAGCTCTTATCATTCTCCTATTGGGAAGAGTAGCACCATTTGCCACCAACAGAAGGAGACTTGAAAAATAACTAAAAGCAATCGATAATATTAACTGCTCCCTAAGGTGATGCTCTTGGCTGCCAGCATTTAGAACCCAAGCCTGGCTCTTTATTTTAGTAAAAAGGGAGTGATCCAGAGTGAAAGAAGCGTTAAAGGATGTTAGTAGTCAGCTGAGACATTCCCGGTACGTCTCAGCGCGCAATTCACATTGCAGTCATGCTCCGGGCGCGTCCCCGCGGCGGCATCTCACAGCCGCCCTGGCGTGGCCTTTTGGCCTCAGAGACTGAGCTAGCGGTTTCCCCTCCCCGTACGGGAAGAAAGCGGCGGCTTACCCCTGGTCGGAAAAGCGCCATCAGGGAGGTCCTCCGCGGCTTGCCTTCTTCTCTCTTGCGTTTGGCTTCTGCGGGTTCGGGCGGGGTAGCACTTTTTTCACTGAGTTCCGCTGCTGGCAAGGTTGACTCTACTTCCTCGGACTTTACAATCTCTACTGGTGATTCAGACACCACCTGGATTGTTTTGCCAGGTATTAAGAAAATGAAAAACAAACAAGCAAACAAACAAAAAACAACGAACCAAAAAAACCGCAAACCCCAAATCCATTTCCGCAGAATGTGTTTTAGGAAGGGAGTCCTGGCTGCCCGCTCCCCACAGCGGAGACGCAGGACTGACTCGCACGGTCATTTCTGCCCAGCCACCTCTTTGGGCAGCCACGCTCCTATTGGGTCATGCGCTCCAGGTGGCCAGCTTTTGAACGATGGACAGACAGACTGACGTGGAATGGCCGGTCCCTTCTCCGTGAAGGTACGGAGGGGGATCCCCTTTGGGCACTGCCTCTCCATTCCAGTAGGCCCGGCTCTCGGGTCTGGCACTTGGGCGCTTTACACAGGGCACGCATAGGAATCAGGGATAACGGTTTCCGTGAGATCAGCCTTAGAGACAGTGACCATGGCCCTTTCCGTGCCTCATCCCAGGCCCCTCGTCACCGCGGAGAAACCGTCTGCTCTGCAGCAGGGAGTGTGCAAAACCCATTTGACTGACTGCACTTGCCTTCCTCATTAACTCCTTCCCCGGTTCCTCTGCTGTTGTTACTTAACCACATCCCCACTCTTGGAAGAAGAAGAAACGTGACCCCAAGGCCCTGTGGTACATAGCTGTGGTCCCTGCAAGGTGCCTGTGAGCGCAGTGTGTCCCGAGCACCCTGGGAGGCGAAGGCCTGGATAGCACTAAGGCTTGGATGAAGGCTCCCTTCCCCCACGCTGACTCCAGCGACCGTCCCCTGGCATCGCCCCACGCCATTTGTGTGGGCCGGGTCGCTGCCGGCACAGTGGCTGCATTCGTATTGGTCCCTCCGGCAGTTATTGGCTAGGAGAGGCTTTTACAGTTTCCTTTGTTTCCTGAGCAGGGCTGGCAAACTGCTCCCAAACCCAGCCCCGGGCCCTGTTTCATTTGGCCCCTGAGCTAAAAATGGTTTCTACATTTCCAAAGAGTCGTAAATTGTATTTTTAAAGATGAGAACTATGGAGTGGAGACAGAAAAATGGCCTACGAAGGCCTGCAGTATTTACTCTCTGGCCACAGGTCTTCCATTCCCTGCCTCCAGCGGGGACGGCAGAGCTGAAGGTGTCTCAGGTTCCCTGCGTTTGTCTCCGCACCGGGCAGCCAGACTCCAGCTTTCTCAGAGCCTTGTTCTCAATGCCAAAGACAGGGGAAGGGGATTTAGCTATTTCTCAAACTGCAGAATGCTTGTGAATAGACCATTTTGCTTTCCTTCATACAGAGTATACCAGTGGCTTCCAAATGACCCGAATTTCCCATATAGGGAAGAACCCTTCATCTCCACATTGTTAATTGACACAAACAAGTACCTGTCAGCAGATCCACATGCAGAACTTCCTATGATTTGGCCGGTGAATCACAGCAGTAGCCTGGCCGAACACTTCTTATGTCTAGTATTTTCCCTTTGCCCTCAAAGATCTAAACTGGGTAGTTACAAACTCAAAAGTCCTTCGGAGGGAAAGCAGGGGGCATGGGCATGGGCTGACCGGATTTTAGAGAAAGACAAGCAGGGTAAGAACCATCACAAACTGCAGCTGAGTTGTCCCATCTAAAGAACTTGAACAAAAACACTGCATTGGCGAAGCGAGTCCTGTTTGTGGGGAAGCCTCGCCAGCTGGGCCGTGGGCCGACCCAAGGCTTTGGGAAGCCAGGCTCAGACTGCAGCCAAGTAAGAGACGAGGCTTGGTGGTCACTGTGGATTTCCAGGTCCAGGCCTGGTTTAATTCAATTGCATTTCTGGGAAATGAGCAGGGGCCACAAGAGCCCTTGGGCTGAGCCTGAGATGCAGGCTGTCATCGCACACATGCTCGGGAGCAACTGCCTGGGTCTAAATCTTGTCCTTATCCCATGGGGAGCTTAAATTAAAATTAGTGCGAAGCGTCCTCATGCTTTTGTACATACATCAGAAAGCTGTGCTGAGATTAAATGAGGTAATGCACATCTGGTGCTTAGCACGGTGCCCAACATAGTTACTACCAGTGGCTGTTATTTGTGTTAGTGTTAGACTTATTTACTGCATGAGCATGAGTGATCTGGAATCACCCGCCACACATAAATCCGTTAGTTAGGTGGTTCTGTTACTAACTACTTCTTACGATGCCTGGGACTGCATAGGTTATATATAACCTCAGAAAATAGTTACAAAGACAGCTCAGGAAAGAGAATAATATCCCCATTTTGCAAATTAAGAATGTGAATGGTTGAATGACTTGGCCAAAGTCACAACCCAGGGAAGTATATAGCCATTTCCAGGAGGATGTCATTCTCTGCCCACGAGGGAATATCGAATTGCGGGTCATCCAGTGAGGACATGGAACAAGATGTCGAAAGCAGAATGCTTTGAAAGTGGCTTTAAAATGTCTCTAAGAGTTTTGGCTCTGCCATCCTTAGCATCATCCTTTTACTTATTACCTCATGGTCATAAAATAGCTGTCAGAGTTCCAGCCATCATATCCTCAACTTAATGTCCTGAAACAGATGGAAGATCGCAGTAAAAGATTCACTTCAAATATAACTTCTGGATTTTGGTTCCCTACTTCAGGGTACAGAAATTTCACTGGTCATAGCCAGGTCACATCTTTATTCTTAGGTTAATTATTGGTGAAGAAAATGTGATTACTGGTTTAGACCAATCATGATCAAATACTTGGGAGATGATAGTTATCAACCTTGCCCATAATCAAAAGAAGAAGTGTGGAAGAATGGGAGATGGCTCTTAAGTAGGTAATGAACAGATACTGACTTTCCGACTTTGGCTTCAGAACTATTCTGAGTCTAAAGTAGCATGGAGGGAAAAATTACACCTATAATAAAATGATCAGATTGCATGACAGCAACTTTGTAAACCAACCTTATTTGAATGACAATGATTTCCTTGCTGAGACTTTCTGAATCACGAGCAGTGTCAACTCATAAATTTTAGGCCACAAGTCCATTCTCCAAAACACAACTATTTCAGTAAGCAAAATAAATTGGGCTTCTCACGACTTCCATCAGCTTTGAAGTCAGGCCAGGAACTTGGCTTTCAGTAGCCAAGGAAAATCCACTGACATCCGGTGTGGAAACCCAGAACAATTTGGACTAAGTAAGGATCTCATTTGCATGCGCCGACATAAGATTTCAATTTTTACTTGGATTTCCTTCCAGGCTACAGCCTTGGAAAAAGTTGTTCCCTATTTAGAATATATGGCTGCATCTGCACAGTTTAGTTTTGGGTTTGATAGATATAATTAAAATCAGATTTGCGCTACATTGCTATTTTGTACTGTAGTCTGGAAGGCAATCTCCCTTGCTTAACCTTGGGAGGGGATATGGTACACACTGCATAAAGACGGATGGGCGTTTAACACGGACCACATACATCTCAGTAGAGGTGGTCTACTCACTGCCTCAAGTTTCATCCCACACTTCTTCCTGAATGTGTTTTGCGCAGTTTTTACTTGTGCTGTGAATTCTGAGCAATTTAGAGCAAAATCAATGTCGTCCATTGAAACTTGCCCCACCACATAACGCTATTGCCATTTAAGGTTTTCAGAATCTGATTATTTGATTTTACACAGCCTTAGATACTTTCTCTGCCATCCAGTAACAATTCTCACCCATCAGCTTACATTTTGCTTTGGGGGCACAGGTGTCCCTGATTTTAAGGTGCTGTGATTTGGGGGAAGCAGACTGAAGAAGTCTGAGCCAGCCGACATGACTGAGCCTCCTGATCGTGTTGCTCTGGGCATGGGAGCACGTGGCAGAAGGCGTTACCTTCCCGAGGATTCCCTCTTCCCGCCTGGGAAAGAGCCGCACGCCTGCACTCACGGCCGTGCGAGTCGCCGTGGTGACTGGATGTGAGCCGATAACCACATCCATGGAGAAGCTCCAGCAGCCGCTCAGGGCTCAGCCTGGCCGTGTTTTCTCTCCTCTACCAGAGCTGCAAGTCCTAGTGAAGAGCCTGCTCCTTGACTCCAGGTTTCAGCTAACAGTGGCCACGTGATGCAGTTACAGCCAACTTATGGCTGACTTATAGCATACATGATGGGGGGGGAAAAAAAGAGAAATCTTTGGTGCCTCAAGGCACTGAAATTTGGGGCTTGGTTGTTACTGCAGCATAACTCGGCACAAGCCGACTAATGGAATGAACACATTCGAGCCAACAAAGGAGAACAGATTCCCGGACATACAGAGCTGCAGTGGACAAACTGCTCCTTTTCTCTGGGCTGGGTGATGTGGGAAAGCTGGAAATACGGCCAGGCCAGGAGGGCTGAGCCAAGGGAAAGGTATGAATCCAGCTTTATTTGAAACCAATTCTATTTTCTGAGGATGAGAGCCAGTAAATTCTTTTTGCTCTTTCATCCAGGTTGAGCTGGGTTTTCTTTCCCTTGCAACCAAAAGATCACTTACTAAGAGAAGTAAGCTCCAGGAGCCCTCCCTGATTTCACACGTAATTGGAAAGGAAAATTTCTCCATTAGTTAGAGCACTAACTCAATTAGCTAATGGCTGAAACATTTTCATATTACAAATAAAAGATTCAATAACTGGTATAATCAAGGTAGATAGATTTTTTTTTTTTTTTTTTTTTTTTTACAGAAAACTGAGGCCAGATTGGAGCCCTCCTGATGGGAGAAGAACTATGGAAGGAAGAAGAAAAAGGAGGAGGAGGAGAAGTGGAGAGAAGGAGAGAGGGTGGGGGGAGGCCCGTTACATGGATTTTGTATCTGGTAGGATCAGGAACACATTCTTGGAAAAGCAATAAACTTCAAAGGGTTGTAAACTCTTTTTTTTTTTTTTTTTCATGAAAACTCTGGGAAAAGTTGAAATCGCCCTGATCTTCATTTTGTCAATTACAAGAAGGGCTCACATTGATTGGCAGAATGATCTTGCAAACTTGTAGGTAGGGAAGTTAAAAGAATGAAACTTAACCATATTCTAGCTTATAATCAGTAAGTGGTTAATCAGTACTCTGGTTAATCGTAGACAACTGTCCAGTTGTGAAGGCGTAGAGTACTACAATATGTCATATTGATCAAGGCCCTCTCTCTGACCAGATTTAGGGGAGGAAATGAATTGATTCTGTTTTACATATTCCTTCCCTCTCCATGGACAGTGAGTAGGCTGGGAAACATAAAATTTTATTACAAAATCTGATTTTGATGAGCAGGAAGTACTCCCTCAGGATGCTACCTCCTACTTGCTAGCAGTTGCTGTAAGGGGCAGCCAACTTCGCCTGCAGAAGGTCCTGCCGGTCATATGGCCTCAGCAATGACTGCTCAACTCTGCTGTCCTGACAACACAGCCAGCTGATAAGGAATGGAAAGGCTGTGGCTGTGCTCTAATAAAACCTGTTTTTTTTTTTGTAGACGTGGGAATTTGAACTTCATGTAATTTTCACATTGTAAAATGTTATTCTTCCCATCCATTCAAAAATATAGAAACCATTCTTAACTCCATAAGCCATACAAATACAGGAAGTGGGCTGGATTTGGTTTGTGAGCTATAGCTTGTTGACTTCTAGCTTCCTCAATTTTTCCTCGGATTCAGGCACTGAAGGGCCATCAGCGATTACATGTGTTACGTCATTCAGGTCTCCCAAGAACCACGAAGTGTAGGCACCATTATTATCCCTACTTAATAGATGAGTAAACTGAGGCACAAGAGGTACCACAACCTGGGGGGGCGACGAGGTCACTATGACAACTATTTTGCCTCAATCTGACCAAGTGTGTGTGTGAGGGATCAAAAATGAAATGTGATTTAAAAATAGAAATGTGATTTGTGGGGCTAGAGCAATTTAAGAGAATGTTTGGAATGCTTCTTTATTTCCTTAAACCATATTTTGTCTTCTTCTTCCCTATCCCTATCAGCTTGGGTGCTATCTTTTGCTATTCATAATTTATCTCTTCATTCACTTTTGTATTTCTGTCTCAAGCTTTACACTAGAACAGGAAACACCTTCTGTTTGTCTATTTCAGATCAGTTCTACATTTTACCATCTGAGCTGAAAATACAGGATTCCGCAGACAAGCAAGTACACTAGACACTCCACTTGAAGAAGTTTCTCTTCAGAAAACTGAGAACCTTGAAGCTCACTGATGCTCAAGATTTCATCTGCAGCTGTGAAGTAGAGGGCAGAAGCCTCATGGGACTGCTCCACGGAGGCCCTGCAAGGTCCCGAGGCTTCCCTCTCTAGAGCAGTGATGCACGGGCCCAAACCGGAACCCCAAACCCGCTTACTTACTGCAAAGTGCCAACACTGCAACTAAATCAGAATAGTTTAGGGGAAAAAAAACACCCTCATACATTAACATTTCTGTCTTAAAAAAAACAAAACAAAACAGATATCTCGTGTGCCACAGGTTCGCAAGCACCGCTCTAGAGGCCAGCACTTTGCTGACACTAAATTTGGTTCAAGAAAGAAAGGAAGAAAAGCAGGAAGGGGAAGAATGGTAAACAACAAAAGTAACCAATTTTAAAGATTTCAGAGAATCATAGCAAAACCACTCTTATTCTCATTCCATATCATGGGTAACATTTCTGGAACGGGTTTGGATTTTCAACATCTGTTCAGTTCCAGTAACTAAATAAAAACGAAAACACACACCCTGCCCATGGCAAGTAAACAAGAGACATCACAAAAGTTCCCAACATATTTTGCTTTGGCAAAATGATCATGTTCCATTTCTGCCTTGAGAAGCTGTGAATTCACTTATCCCCCATTTACCACATTTTCCAGACACGGCTCTTCTTTCTGGGCTGAGAACTGCTGCCTTGGACCTAAGGCCCATTTATTAATAATCTCCTTGGAAAATATTTCTCAAAAAGACACGTTACTGTAGCATCGTGAATGCACTGTCTTGAATATTTTAAAGATCTTTCTAGAAGACTAAAGACCCTAAGAGTCTTGTCTTTAATCAAGACCAGATAGGTGAAGCTACACATGGAGTTAACCCTCCAGCCCAACAGTCTCAGCGCCTGTTGCTATGGGCTGTCCTGATGCAGTTACCCACCCTGAGCACCCCCAACCCCAAGTTAGTAGAAAGCTGGGTCACCAAGGAAATAAAGGTGAAGGAGCAATCATGGCCCAACCAAACAGCATCAATTTCTCGTGAGGAAATGCGAAGTCATTCTTCTGTGTAGTAGACTCTTTCAGCCCCTAAATGATGACAAATGATTAAAACGCACACTCTGATTTTGCATGCATTTTGCAGTTCACTCAGTGGGAGTTACACAATTTCATTCAGTGTCATTCTCGGTTGATCTCTATTCTAGGAAAGGGTGAAAGAGTCTTACAGCAGATCAATGACGCCCGGAACATGCAAGAACATAGGATCTCAGAGTTGAAATGCCCAGTGACCCAACATGCCAAAGATGAGAATGGAATGATTCTGTCATGGAACGTGTCACTTACATTGTCCTGGGCACCTGTGGGGACTGACTCCTCTTTAACTGACTAAAAGGAGATAAAAACAAAAGCAAGAGTCAAGGTGTAACCAAAAAATAAGTCAAGCGACACATGAAACCCAAGGGCTATCTGGCCAGCAGCCCGGTGGTGCAGTTCTGGAATGCTGAACTACCTCTGCAGACCTTGTTCTAAAGCGAGCATCAGGGAGGCAGACACGACTGTAACACCAGAGCGCGGTAACACAAGTCATGTATTTTCAAAGCAACAAAGGGAAGATAAGCATGGGTGTGGTCAGGATACAAATGGATCGTGGAGTTGCTACCAAAAGAACCAACCTGGAAGTTTCGGCTGTGATTAGGAAACATGTCTACTTTTACATCTTCCAGTAGCTGAGGAAAAGAGGGAAGTGTTATGAACCCTTATTCCACAAATGCATGAGCAGCCCAGCACAGTGCTGGTAGGAGATACGGAGGAATTCTTCCATGGTCCTTAAGGGACCTGTGGGCGCCGTCCTGTCCTGAGTAGTGTCGCCCCCACCGCACCAGAGTCTGCTTTTTACATCAACCCGCCGTCCAGGCCATTTTCGCTGTGCCCAGTTCAAGCTGGCTAAAACGCTCTAGGAAGGGCCGGAGGGCTAAGGTCCAACACATTCAATTCCAACCACTATTTTACTCCCTGGAATCATTTTGGAATGTACAAAGAAGAGAAGCATGACCTCTTCCGCAAATGTGAATGCTATAATCACGTCATCTATTGGTTCCAATTTGGGAGGTCATCTTTGCATCTTTCCTTCCGTGGTTCTTGAGCTCTTTTGGGGAGGTATTGGTAGTTACAGACAATTTGAGACTCGTTTAATAGATCTTAACTCTTCTCCCATTAACCAAATACTTTGCAAATGATTTCAGCATGTTCCAGGATGTTCTGCATCTCTTCTCTTGGATTCCAGGTGAAGAACTCTTTCCTACATGTAGTTTGGTACCACGTCCCACCTTATCTTTTGTTGAAGACGTCCAGTGAGGGAGGAATAGAGAAGTGATATTTATAGACAGAGATTTTGCATGAGGTGCTTTGCATTCAGTATCTCCCTTAAAGTTTCCACAAATAGCAAGTGCTCTGGGCTTCGTGTACACTGTAGGGCACAGAGGGACACAGGAGCCAAGTCACCAATGCAGGTTAAACATATAGAAAGGGGAAGAAATGGCTGTAAGAGCCCAGCCTCTTCCCTGCCAATGTGGCTTCAGAGATCAGAATATGTACTCTGGTGACTGTGTGAGTTTCTTTATCCACTATGACACTCGCTGCCTCTCTGTGTGAGATCTGCAGCTCAGGCTACTTATTCTGTCTATTTTTTTTCCCATACTGACATTTTCCTGGGTACAGACGTGTCCCTGGGAAGGACTGCAGCATTTCTAGAAGCTTCTGATTGCCCCCGAAATGGCAGTGCATCCAGGAATTTTCAGGTAGCCATGCTTTGCTTAAACTCTGTCTCTTTTCTCTGAGACAGTCAGATGTTATTGAACACCATACACAGGAGAATAATTAAATAATATTTTATTTTATTTTTCAGTCCTGGGGATTGAACCCAGGACTTTCCCAGGTGGCCTTCTCCTCCTCCTTCTTCTTCTTTTTCTTCTTCTTCCTCCTCTTCTTCCTCTTCCTCTTCCTCTTCTTCTTCCTCTCCCTCCTCTTCCTCCTCCTCCTATTTCCCCTCCCCTTCCCCTCCTCCTCCTCCTTCTTCTTTTCCAGACAGAGTTGCTAAATTGGCCAGGTTGGGCTTGAATTTATGATTTTCCTGCCTCAGCCTAGGAGTCCAGGCATGTGCCACCTGGATTCAAACGATATTTAAAATCCAGAACTCTTCAAGAATGTCTTATAAAAGTTTCAGGAGCCAAAATACTGTCTCCACTAGACTGAGAAAACCCTCCCACTCCTTTTAAAAAAGAGGCCATCTGGGTTTTCAAATGCCCCTTCCTGTCCCAAGTAGTGGCCGTGAGATGAGTTTGTGCCTTTGATTTCCTTTCTAGAAAGTTCTTGGCTTGGGATTGCTCACTGCGCTCTGGAACTGAACCGCTGGTGTAGGGAACACGAAGGAGCAGAAGGAGCTGACGTGTGTCAGTGACGTCTCCTCCGTCTTCATTACGCTTTCAGACCATTGGGCCCTTTCGCTGTTTTGAAAAACGGCATTACAAAACTGCCTTCGACTCCCAGTGGTCCTCTCGCCTCAGCCTCCCAAACGCTGGGATTGTGGGGGCGTACCACCACGTCCAGCAAACATCTCTTATTTTCAGAATGAGTCCAGTTGAGAATCTCTCAAACATCAGTAATTTTCACAGCATCTCCAATTCTTGGTGTAGCCATGCATCACCTGAATGTACTTGACATTTTTCTTTAAATTGATCATATTCTTACTTAATATATTTCAAAACAAAACCTCTTGTTATTCCAGTAAATGGAAATCAAGATCTTGCTGGATACATAGTCATATGCAACAACAAATAAAAAGAATGGTAGTACGTATGCAACAAGTAAAATGAAAACCTTCGATAAGTTCTAATATCTGTCTTTGTTAAAATGGGAGAGAGCAGCACATGTTAGCTTAGTGATACAGACTTATTAATATCAAGAAGAAACTTTGCTCTGCACATCATGGGGTGAATCAGAGCAGATCACAAAAAGATGACTTGGTTTTGTGTAATCAGTGAAATGTTTTTTTTAGAACTGTGTCCAAGGGCTGCCCCAAATCACACTGAACTTTGCATGTACCTTTCAACCTGGCCTACAGCGGTAGCCTTCTCGGGAGCGACTTCTGAAAGACACAGGTAATGCAAAGATCAGCTGGGTTCTGGGCCCCGCTCACCTTCTGCATATGTGAGAGGAAATCCATCCAGGATGCGAGGTTGGAATATCATGATCAGGGTCAGTCTCGGGGTTTCGATTTGAAACCTAGTTCCCCCTTCTTGAAAGCAAGTTCACTTACCCAAAGGCTGACCAAGGGGCAGTTTACCCATCACAGGGTTATTTTAAGGAACCGATTTTAGCAGAACACGTGTAGAAAAAAAAAAATCAAGGCTTGGGGCTGAGCTGGGACTCAGTGAAGTCTGGTAGGGAGGTTCCGGCCCACACTGGTCCTCTCTGTACCCACAGGGAGACCTCCGTTTACACGGGAGTTAGAGAGCCAAAGGGAACAGCAGGCATGGTGCCCATAATTAGGATGCAGTTGTTTACAGAGGCACAGTGTATGAAACTGAGCAGAAAGAAAGATTTTGAGAAACGAAGCTCAGAAAGAGAATTTGCCGATGGAAAGAGGGAGTCCCGGGAACCAGCCATGTCCAGAGGCTCTGAGTCGGGTGCTGGCAGCTGGTGTGGCAACTCCATGACACTCGGCCACACTGGAATTGGCTGGTGCTGGGGGAGCAGGGGCTCTGAGGATGCTAAGATTGTGACACGGTTTGCTCCGGGGTCTGTGCAGCGGCGGCGGGGTCTCTGGCCAGAGCTGATGGAAAGCAGGATGGAGCTTCCTCCTGTACCTCACAAGCAGCAGGTGCACTGTGAGCGGCTTGCAAAGCCCAGCGGTGGGGACAGACAGGTGGGGTGGTTGACGAGGATCTTATTGGTGGCGCTGGTGGCAGTAGGGTGGCTGGGGGGATCTCTTGGTGTGGACAGGTGGCAGCCCAGATGGATTCATGATCTCCATCTCGGGATGGAGTCTACGAGCTCTGCAGATAGGCTGAGTGGGACGATGGAGTTACTGATATCCGTTGGTCCATGAAAATCGGTGATGTCTATTTCATATTTAGCACGGTGCTTGCTCATAGAGTTCAGTTATGGCAGCGACCGTTATGAATACCGGGAGATGTGGCATTAGTTAGGTTAATTAGAATTCCTCAAGCCCCCACCTTCTGTCTCCACCAGTTCATCTGCTGGGCAAAGCAGTCACGGCCTTGTTTTTTTTTTTTTTTGTACCAGGAATTGAACTCATGACCTCGCGCTTGCCAGGCAGGCACTGTGTGGCTGAGCTTTATCCCCGGCCCAAGACTTGTCTAAATTCTACATTGCTTTTGAAATGTCTATGAATCTGCTCAGTTCACACGTATGTTTGCTCCCCGGACTCTTATGAATATGCTATAGACAGTTAAGTTAGGCAGAAACAGTACAGGCAGCCAGGGAGGGCTGGGCCCTCGAGAGAGAGTCAAGACAAAAGGTGAAAATACACAAAAAAATACACTGTGACTGCAGTGAAAGATCATCAGGTGGAAGCCAGGTCTCACGATAACAACAAAAGGACCAGGCCTCCACACTCACCAAGGGGTGCGACAAGTGATCACGTCCGGTTTGATAAAGTCTAGGTAGGCGTCGGTACCCTCAGCGGGCAACTGAGAGCCCTGGATCCATCACCTACCTGGAAAGTTCTTGTTCTTTCCATGCACACATGCTCGGGACTCACCTCCCCACTGGTTCAGTATCACCCAAGCAGCGCTACTTACACTCTTACTGGTTGATCCCAGCTATGACCCATGTCGCGCCCACATAGTTGTGCTCTATAAAACCTGCCCTGAGAAGAGGGGTCCTTGGGCAACCCACTTTCTGGGTGTCCTCTCCTGTACCTTTCAGACAGTAGCTTTCTATCCCTCCATAAATATTCCCTACTCTTAACCTCCTTTGTCCTAGAACTCATTCATTGATTTTAGAGAGCATGAACTCAGTGTATCAGACATCTAAGAGGTTGGGAGTTATAATATCAAGTAGACAATGTTAACACCACCTCAGGTTACGTTAGGTTACCCACTTGGAATGCAGTAGGGGAAGATGTGGGTTTCAGCCAAAACCTCAGTGACTCATTCTCTACAGGGCAGTGACGCACCGGGGCCTCTGTAGAACAAAAAACTCTTGGTCATGCTAACCTTAGCCCGTGGTGCCTCTAATTTGAGATCTTTACTGTTTATATTTTGGTCTGCATTAATGAGCCCACCCAGCTTGTAAACTTTTTAGGCCATTGTGTAAGTTGCTGATAAAAACTTAATAGACAGGACCAGGTCCGGATTCCAGAGGCCTTTGGCACAATGTGTTTTCTTCCTTAATCGACCTTTTTGGGTGGCTTGCAAGCCTCCATTGTATTAGCACCTGTAGAGAGCTGGAAAAGTAAATAGCACCGCCCCCAACCCGGACCAGCACGCTCCCCAGGAAGGGTCCAAGCCAGTCACTGGAAGGGGCGCAGGCAGTGCTTCATTTCTAGGCCTCTGCTCTGATGTCTATCAGTTTTTGCTCTGGTCCGAAAGTCATGCTCCCGCTGAGGCTTCCGGCAGGCCTCCATGCTCCCGGCAGGCTGACTGGTACACGGCGGCACCCCCAGCAGGGGATACATCTTGGGGTCACCTGTATTTGTTCCCTGTGTGGTTTCCATGCTCAATGCCCAGTGACACAGGAAGCCCTTGGGCCACTTCCTTTTCCTTGTCCCTGAGAAAGCCCACGGCTAGCAGAACCAGGAGAACCAGATTCCAATCCATCATTTCGCACTGCCAAGTGGCATCTGCAGTGGAGAACTCCAAGACAGGGGCCGGCTGAGGAAACCCACGCCCAGGCAGCGGCTGGAACACAAGTGAGCGCCTGGAATGATGGGAAAGTGAGCCTCCAGCTCGGTGGACTGCAGGGTGTTCATGAGGTCTCAGTTCTGCAGGAGGGTCAGGAACCACTGGTCTTCTCCAAGGAATGGGGCAGCAGGTGAACCTAAAAATAGTCTGGCCCTTTAACAACAAGACTTTCAGTTTAAAAATCTACAAGACTTTATTTAGACATAAATGCTGTTAAACATAAGGCGCTAAACAACATCTAACATCATTGTGAGCTTGAACAACAAGGGCTTCTCTGCTTCAGAGCGTGAAATCAATTCTTAAAAGAAGGTCCTCTGAAATATATTTACGTGGCCAAGTCAACAGGCCTCCTGTTGGTGGCAGGCCTCCCAGGGCACCATTGCGATCTGCTGGCAACTGGTCTGACTTCACCAGCTTCACAGGAGCTGTTAGACCTTTTCTATGAATCAAAGAATCTCCTCCTCCTCCTCGTCCCTCCTCCAGTATTGGGGATTGAACCCAGGGCTGTTGCAGTGACCTATATCCTCAGTTGCTTTGATAATTTTTTTGTTTCGAGACAGGGTCTTATGAAGTTGCTAAGTTGCTTGGGCTGAACTCGACACTGAGACCCTCCTGCCTCAGAGGGCTGGGATGACAAGGGTGTGCTACCAGGTTGGGCTTGAATCCAAGAGTTTCGTCTCTCAAGTGTTTTCATAATTGTCCAGCCTCATACCCAGGCTTTTATGACTGTAATTCTTATGGGAAGGTGTAAAATTCTGTATTTGAAGCAGATACCCCAGATGATCTGACCCAGAGCCATGTTTAAGTTCTCTAAGTCTATTGTGATCAACACTGATTGCTGCCTTTTTAACCCTCGACAGCATTGGTAACCTGGTGATTAACGCTGGATTGCAAATTTCATTGTTTTCACCAGAGATGCTGAGTGCAGAATTCAGTCTTCCCTGTACTCGTGAGAGACAGATGCCACTGACCGGCTTCCTTGCAGAGGAAGTGGTGGCTCAAGCGGCCAAGTGATCTGCTCAAACTCAGGCAGCCACTGGCAGCCAGAATGGAGACTGGTTGACATCAGAGGTCACATTGTTGCTCCGTACCAGAAAGCAAGAACAAAGATATTCAGAATATGTCACTTGCTAGTCATGTAAGCACGTATGCAGGCACACACACGTGCATGTGTGTAGATAGTGTTCTTTCAGATCATGGGTGAGCTGGCACTAGAAGCCGCACATAGATATCTAATCGCGCCTGCATTTTGTCTGTCTTTGAAAAAAAGATTTTGCTGTCACTGCCACTGCTGTTGAGTACTCCCTGTGTCTCAGGTGTCCTGTACGTACGATGATGGGTTTCTCCAAAGAGCACGGTGATGTCACGGAGTCCTTATCTCACAGATATGAAAACAGGGGTTCAGACCGGCCCAGTGACTGGTCCAGGACTGCAAAGCCTGACTCACCTGATGCGTTATGGAAGACTTGACGCACAGGACAATCCTTAGTACTGTCTATCCCCCCACTCATTGGACAGATGAGGAAACAGCAAAACCACAGTGCAGTAAAGGGTTTACAAGGCCACAGAGTCAGTAGCAACCTGATTGGCCTAGAACAGTTAAGGGAATAGTTGATCTCGATAACTGGATTTTAAATATTTTTTAAAAAAAACTACAATATAAAAGCCGGGCATGGTGGCATATGCCTTTAATCCCAGCAGTTGGGAGGCTGAGCCAGGAGGATCATTGTGAGCTCGAGACCAGCCTGGGCTACAAAGTGAGTTCGAGACTAGCGTGAACTGCATAGTGAGACCCTGTCTCAAAAAATAGGGCCAGGGATTTAGTTCAGCAGCGTAAGCACCTGCCTGGCAGGTATGAGGTTATGAGTTCAATTGCTGGCAAGAAAAACAAAACAAAACAAAACAAACTACAATATAGTTTGCAAGCAATTTCTTTAATCATCGCTTTGTTTTCATTTTATGATAAGAGCTACTTCAACAATCCAGATTATAAATCAAAATACTTTCATAGCACAACCTCTTCTGAGAATAAAACCCATTTCTGAGGTCTATAACTACAGATGAACAAATTTTAAAATCAATTTGCTTAAAAGTTTCTCAGGGAAAAGAGAGAAAAAAAAGGTTAAGTTTAGTTATCAGTAAAGCTATAAGAATTTCCTGGTGTTTTCCTTTGTATTTTTAAGAATGTTTACCCGGCTGATTTTATCACCACAGCCTTTTTAATTTGAAGAAAAGAAAACACAGGTTCTGATTTCATTTCCTCCTAGGATATGAGCGCTCCCACCAGAACAGCAGCTTGGAAGAGGCAGGAATTGGTTCGCTGTAATGTTTTCAATGCTGAGTACTTAGCACAAACCTACACAAACACCTCAGGGGCAACGAAGGTAATTAAAATGTTGTTAACTAAGTGAGACTTTCCTATTTTATTTCCAGGTAGGATTTTCCCTTCAGATTAGGCACAAGAGGGACACACAGGGTACCAGTGATTTGATTGTAATTTCCCTTAAATTCATTATTTTTAAGAATCTATGAAAGATATAAAGGTAAATAGTGGTGCAGAAGGCAGTGAGTCTGAATAAATGAAATTCCACCACGGGTGATGACTGTCAAGTCATTGTGACTACGATCTCTGAAGGGAACAGCTTGAAGAGACTACACTCCTTTTTTTGTTTTGTGTCTTTTCGAGATAGGCTCTTGCAGTGTAGTTCAGGCTGGCCTTGAACTTACTACGTAACCCAGGCTGGCCTCAAACTCATGGCAATCCTCCTGCCTCAGCCTCCCGAGTGCTGGGATTACAGGTGTGTGCCACCATGCCTGACGAGACTATATTCCTTACAGACTCCAAGCACTGAAGAAGTGGCTGGGCAGTAGCAGCCTAGTAACTTTCCCCAACTGGGCAGTGCAGAAAGATAAAGTGGTTCCATGCTTAGTTCCCCAACTCTCCTGACCGCGGAGGAAATGAGTGACACGGGTACAGTGACCCTTCTTTGGTCACTTTTGTGCCAGGCAGAGTGTTAGGGCTTTCCTGGCAGTATTTCATTTTATTCTCACTTTGTTTTTATGCCACGGGTTCTACTGCTACTTGCTTTTTACCGATGAGGAAACTGAAGCTCACAGAGATGAACTGGAGCTCAGAGTCAGATCTGACTCCAGACATAACTCTCCCCTCCCTGAACCCAAATTCCAGTCACTTGTCCACAGCTTGCGCGGTGTCTGCCACCCCGCCCGCATCACCTCCTGCAGCCGCTGACACGTGCTGCTGAGATCTCCCCGCGCGGGAGGACGGCCTCCATCTGTCTGGCCTCCAGCTCCTACCAGTGACCACGCATGGTGGGGTGCTGGGCCATTCATTCCTGTCCAGCGTGGGGCTCCCAGTGTGGGCGATCTTGGCTATGACCGTCTCTGCGCCAGCCCCTGCCAGACTCCTTTCCTTCGTCTCTTCCTCCCGCCCTTCTTCTCTCCATTCCTTCCCCCCTACTCCTTCCTTCCTCCCTTCTTTTTTTCTTCTTCCCTCCCCCCTTCGCTCCTCACCCTCCCAGACGGAAGTCCTTCAACACCCCGCCTACGACTGCCTCCCCTTCTGCTCAGGGGCATTTCCCCCCAGCAGACCTCTGGCGTGGGAATTCCGGCTTGGTGTGTGCTTCTTGGAGAACCCGGATCTACCAAGACTCAGATTTCCCGGGACCCCAATTCACCAGGACTCCCAGCACCACTGTTCATGTAACACTGCCTTTCAATTTGATTTCTTTCCAAAGTAAATGCATGTAGGCTCACTTGACCAAAATGCACGTTAAATCTCAAGTTTAATATGCTACCTCTATTTTTCCTGATATACTCTGAATATATATATAACTCTTAGATATGCTTTTGTCTGTATGATGTATAACTATTGTATCTTCATTATATGAAAGAATATGTGATGAGTATTTAAATAAAATGTATAAATATGAGTCACTTAGGTTATCTCCCTTTCTACTGATACATGTATATAACTCAGTTGGATTTTTTTTTCTTTTTTTGGTACTAGGGGTTGAACGCAGGGCCTTTGCATTGAGCTAAATATCCAGCCCTTCTTATTTTTATTTTTTATGTTAAGATAGGTTCTCACTAAGTCACTAAGGTGCCCGGGTTGGGTTTGATCTTTTGATTCACCGGCTCAGTCTCCCAGAGCGCTGGGATTTCATATGTGAGCCCCCATGCCCAACTCTCACTTGAAAATTGTTCCCTATATTATGTCCCTGGTAAGAGACTTCTAAGAACAAGGAATGGAGATTAGAGAAAAGGATTAGAGCAGAATGTCAACTGGCATCCGTCGAAGTTGTCATGAACTACTGGCATCTGTGTTCTCCTGAGAATCTAGAAAGAAGATTTCCGTACGACAGGAAACACATCAGAAAGAGGCTCAGAAATCCAGTGGGATCCTGGACAACAGGACAAGACTGACAGCCCAGTGACATCTATATTTGTCATCTGCTTTTCATGGTGTGCCAAGTGACACAGATGTTGGGATGAAATTACAAAGTTAGGTTTTTCCAGCTCTGTGAATTTCCACCCCTTTTGCCCCAATTTCTCTCTCATCTTTGGACCGAATTTAACCCAGGCCGGGGTTTTTGCACAGCGTGGGTGACCAAGGGGCGGTCCTGAGGACCACGCGGCCTCCTCCTGCGCGTGCGCTCTAGAAGGGAAGGAGTCAGACCGGGGTTTGACTTTTCCTGTCTCGGAGCACAGTCTACATTTGTCCTGCTGGTGACCTGCTGGACATCGGGTTTTCTAAAAGGAGAGTGAGAACCGATGGCTCCCAGTGAAGCCCCCTGCAGAGGAGCCGCGAAGACCGGGCGCACTAAGGTGCTCCGCCTCGCTGGGCCGGCGCGCTCGGTGAGAGGAGGAAGCTGGGCTCAGCAGGCATTTAGACCAGTGATGGCCCCAGCTCCAAGCCAAAGCCCACTTATTTATCTCTGCAGGGAAACCTGAATACTGAGGTTTTAGTTTAGAAAAAAACAACTCGTATGCGTGGCTTGCACGCCTACAGAAAGGGACCTGCGCGCCCACTGCGGCAAGGCTGCCTTAGAAGATAATAGATCCACAAAGTAGCACAGCCCTTGGCCGTGAATCCAAGTCATTGCACTTGTTCGTCATCTTTTCCTCCCCATGGAGCCCCAGTTTATAACATGACAGGCGCTTTGCGTCTCCCAGCAATGCATTAGAAATTCCCAGCTCAGCCACAAGCGGAACCATCTTTGAGAAGAGCAGGGGGAAGCCCTCTGTGCAAGACTTGAGTATGACAGCTGGCTCAATAGAAGTAATTTTCCAAGTCATAACTCCAAGAACTCTGCACATCTCGGAACTCAGACTCACCTTTTTCCAAAACAGTTTGCCCAGCGGCAGGGAGGTGGGTCCTGTCTTCTCCTTGTCACCTTCCTTTGCTGTCCCAGAGGCTGCCGCGGACGGTGCCTGACCCGCTGGGCTGCCTTTGGGGCTCCGGGTCTCCCGGAGGGGAGAGTTGGCTTTGTCTGACTTGAGGTTGGCCGTGGTGCTGGGGGACTTCTCAGCACCCTACCGAGTTTAAAAACAAACAAATAAACAAAGTGAGCAACTGCAGGGAGATTTCACAATTTCCAAAGTGAAAGATCTCTTTTTACTTTGATGAACATGGGCTGGGGTGAGGCATAATGTTAATTTTCTTATGATTGTATTATCCAAATTTCTACTTGGAATGGGGATTTGTGTTAAAATATCAAGACATTTTCCTTCTGGAAAAAAAAAAAAAGAAAACAGAGATGCGTTCATGCAAGCAGTTCATTAGGAGTTGAGGTGTTGGGGAGGGGTGCTTTGGTGTTAGCGTGCAGGCCCCTCGCGCTGGGCCCCAGGTCCCCTCACTGAGAGCACTGCATACTGCTTATCTTATAACAGGTACTGCTTTACTGCTACAGCATGGAAAGGAGGGGTGGATTAAGACAAATAGAATTACAAAAGAAATTCTAGAGCTTTTCTCTCACTCCATTTGGCCATCATGGATCTAGGCTGCGAAGTAAGCGGCAGACAGATGGACCGGAACTCAGAGAAGGAGTCCTGAGTTGCGAGTGTCTACAGCTCTTCACATTCCACAAATAAAACTTCTTCGAATGTTATTGACACCATCACTCCCTCTCTCCTTCCTCTCTCTCCTCTTTGTCCTCTCCTCTCCCCCTCTTTCTCCTTTCTTTTGTCTGTCTGTGTCTGTCTGACTGTCTGTCTGTCTCTCCTCCTCTGTCCATCTCCCTCCCAAACTCCCTCTCTGTTTCTCTCTCCTGAGGCTGTGCTGGAGCTCAGTTCTAAGATAACCTATGCTTTCACCCAGGAGCTGATTCTT
The DNA here is from genome assembly GCA_004363535.1 of Dasyprocta punctata. NCBI lineage: Eukaryota > Metazoa > Chordata > Mammalia > Rodentia > Dasyproctidae > Dasyprocta > Dasyprocta punctata. Next base: position 1,101 of record RJWM01018958.1, on the reverse strand, counting down.
ATGTGTCGTCTCCCTGAGTATTTGGATAAAGAATTATCGTCACTTCTATGTCACCACAAGTGAAGACTGGCTTTAAAATTTTTTAACAAAAGGTTCATTTGACCTACGCTCTCATTCTAAACATCTTTATGATTTTTCTTCACCCTTCCCACGTGGACATCACCTGTCTGAAGAGTGCTTGTGAGTCCATGGATTTTCCGGTCTGGTATAAGATGTAATGTCTTCTCTGCCTGGAACCTGCACTGTGCATTCAGCAGTTTCTAAGCTCACATCATGATGAAGGCACAAAGTGGAGAAATAGTTGGTATTGGGATGATCTTATTTCCATTGAAAAGTGTGCAAAATTGGATAATTTTGGAATGTAAAATAAGCCCTTCATTTTAGAGATGGTAAAGTCAGAAGTGCTGAACTCACAGGACTCTGCACTGAGAATGCTTCAGAGGGTCTGGAACACCTGGTACCGTTTAGTCTTACATTGTAATGGGGTTAAAGGGGACTGACTAAAGGGAACTACCTACCCCTATTAAGTAGCTTGCTTTCTTTTTCAGAAAACGTAACAAAGTATTATTCATAAAAATACATTAAGTGCCTTCTATGAGCCAGGAATGTACACTGGGTTACAGGTTCTCATGGAAAGAATGATCCTAAAGAAATTATTTCTCAAATAAACATAAACATTTCAATTGTGATAAGTGCTATGGAGGGAGGAGAAGATTTGTTACTGCCAAAATACACAAAGCAAACAAACGAACACCCCCCTGCATCCCCGAAAACCTACAGCAAAGAGTTAGACCCATTCTGGACAGTCAGGGAAGACATCACTGAGAAATGGATGGCTGCTTTCATCTGAAAGTGACTGGAAATTGAGCAAGGGAAGGATCCTTAATAGCTACTCTGAGGTTCTTTGTCAAGGGGACATGTGGCAAGTATATTGGGACCCGTACGGAAGCAGACGAGGCAGGAATGGTCGAGCTTATCTAACTACCCAGCATCCACCTCTTCTGCTTCGCTGACTACCCAGCATCCACCTCTTCTGCTTTGCTGACTACCCAGCATCCACCTCTTCTGCTTTGCTGGGAGAATTCCTATTTGTCCAGGGGT
>RJWM01018957.1:0-40006 GCA_004363535.1 Dasyprocta punctata | reverse complement strand
AAAAAAAAAAAAAAAAAAAAAAAAAAAAAAAAAAAAAAAAAAAAAAAAAAAAAAAAAAAAAAAAAAAAAAAAAAAAAAAAAAGAGACACAAAAAGAAAAAAATATATATATAAATAACTAATTATAATAAGGAAGCTGCTCACATCGTGGCAGCCAGGAAGCTGAGAGAATGACAGGGGCTAAACTTCCTGTTCCCTTTAAGGTCACGCCCCCCCAGTGACCTCACTTCCTCCCAGAGGCCCCTCTTTTAAAGGCGCCACCACCTCCCAATAGTGTGAGGCTGGGGACCTCGCTTTCTACACATGGACCTTGGGGACAGTCAAGAGCCAAATGATAGCAAATAATAAAATAACATTATAAATAAAACATTTTGAGGGACCAGAGAGAGAAAAAGGCAGTAGAAAAATGTGTCCTTGTCGATTTGAACTGAGTCATCTGAAGGTTTTGTCATTAAACTAGGGGTATACTCAGGAAATGGGGTCAGGCCCCAGAGTGTCAAGACAAGTGCTGGTCACTTGGAGAGTGAGCTCTGAAAGCCAGGCGGTAGAGGGGCTGGGAGAGGGACCTGCCCGGAAAGAGGGAAAGCAGTTAGTTAGGAGCTTTTCACAGTTCCAGACAGAAATACAAACCACACATGTTGACACGTGCCTGTAACCCCTACTCAGGTGGCTGAAGAAGGGGGATCACAAGCTCAAGCCCAGTCTGGACAACTGAGTCGCAAAATTTCGAGGAAAGGACTAGGGATGGGGCCGGGGATATAGCGCAGCAGTGCAGTGCCCGCCCTGCAAGCACAAGGTCATAAGTTCGATTCCCAGTGTCAGTAAATAAATAAATGAAAGAATGGCTAAGGATATAGTTTAGCACTCCCTGGCTTCACTCCCCAGTAGTGGAAAAAACAAACAAACACTGGGTGCCTTATTGAATCCCTGGGGGTAAGGAAGAGTTGCCCGTGGTGGACTGCTTTCTGGGTCAGGTAACCTGTTAGCTTTGTATAGTTACTGTTATGGTTGATTTTGAGAAATTTACAAGTTTAACTCGGCAGGGGGCCAGGGTCCTTACTTTGTAAACATCCTGAGCCTGTGCAAGAGGAGGGCACTAAAATGGTGTGTGTGCTACATCCAGCCTGGGTGTGGCCTTCTTACAGTACAAGGTGGGAAAAGAGACTTGATCTTTCCTGATCTGCTCTTGTTGCTTTTGCTGTCATCTGCTGCCTTGAACTGTTGCCCCTGGTCCATGCCACCCTGCTTTGGAGCCAGCCGATTATGGACGGAGACCTCTACAAACTGTGAGCTAAATAAACCTTTCCTTCCTTAATTTTGGGTGTCAGTGTATTTTGTCTCAGCAATGAGAGAAAAGTAACCAGGACAGTTCTAGAATCTTAAACAACAGAGACTTACTACCTCACAGCTCTGGAGGTTGGAAGTCTGATGTGGGTCTTGCTAGGCTAAAACCAAGGTGGGCAGGGCTGGGCTGTTTCCCTCCTGTGCCCAGGGTCAGGGGCACGTGTGCATCGCTGGGTCCCATACTCCTTTCTCCAGGTGCAAAGCTGCCAATAGCAGCCTGAGGCTCTGTCACTCTGTGCCCTTGGCCTTCCTCTGTCTCAAAAACCCCAAAGCAAATAAATAAATACACAGGGAACACCAATTGCTGCGGAACAGAAGACAAACTTCTTACATAACTCCAGATATAGGTGTGTGTAATCAAAGACAGGAAAGGGTCAATCATCCCAAATTTGGAGGCCAAGAAATCAGAATATATGTGTAACAGTGCCATTAAGACTAAGCAGGGCATGGTGGCACATGCCTTTAATCCCAGCACTCAGGAGGCTGAGTCAGGAGGAACATTGTGTGTTGGAGGCCGTCTTGTGCTACAATGTGAGTGCAAGACCAGCCTGAACTACATAGTGCGACCCTGTCTCAAAAAGGTAGCGCTGGGAGTTAAGTGCCTGCCTGGTAGGCGCAAGATGGTGAGTTTGATCCCCGGTGCCAAATTAAAAAAAAAAAAAAGAAGAAGAAGACTAATATATGTGGAATTAGTATTGTTTTCTAAAAGTCCTTGACAATAAAGGACTTATGCACAGGTGAGCATTCGTAGAAGACAGACACACAGGGGCTGGGGATATAGCTCAGTGGCATAAGTGCCTGCCTGGCAAGCATGAGGTCATGAGTTCAATCCCTGGTACAAAAGCAAAAACAACCAGACACACAGCATGCTGCATGACACAGGTACACATAGGTTTTATTTCAGTGTTAAGATTCTGCTTCTCACTGTATGATCAAACAATTCACTGACTATTGAGCTTTTTGTCACGGAAATAGGAAAAACAGGTGTTGCCCCTTTTCTGTTGTAGAAGGTTAGACAAAAAAAAAGAAAGAAAGAAAGAAGGAAAGAAAGATTCATTGTTTGGTACTAAGAGATATACCTTTCAATAACATTATTGAAATGCAAAAAAACTACTCATTTTTCTTTTTGATCAACTTTGTCCCAAAGCCATAAACTTGACAACGATAAGTTAGGAAACTCTATTTTTGTTTTTGTTTTCTGAGACAGTCTTTCTATGTAGTTCACGCTGGCCCTGAACTCATTATGTAGCCCAAGCCTCTAACTCGCAGCAATCTTCCTGCCTCAGCCTCCTGAGTGCTATGATAAGAAATACGAGCCACCACAACCTTTCTTTTCTCTCTCTTTCTTTTTCTCTTTCTTTCTTCCACTTTCCCCTTCCTCTCCTCCTTTCCTTTCCTATTCAGTCTGGGGTTTGATCATGCCATACCACTAGGCCACATTCATAGCCCTGGAGAACTTTATATCAATCTTTAAAATGCAGGTAATAAAGCAAAGCAAAATTGATGTGTAACTCCTGCTGAGGCAAGAGGATTGCTGTGAGTTTGAGGCCAGCCCAGGCTACTGAGCAAGACCCTGTTTCAAAAAAGCAAAAACAAGACAAAACCCTAAAAGTTGATTTGTAAACTACAAGGTGCTAAAATATGAGTAACTATGTTTGCAATTTTATTTACTTGCCAAACATTGATATAATATTTTATAGAAGTCTGGAATTGTTTTAAGTGCTTTGCAAGTATTTGTTTAAAGCTCATAAAGCTGTGTCTTATTCTCATTGTATAGATAAGGATGCAAGCCTGGAGAAGTTAGGAACTGTGCCTGGTGTCACAAAGCAAAGCGAACAGGCAGGGAACCTGGGTTCTTCTGCGCCTGGGGAGTCTGCTCCATAACTTCCTTCTCCGGTGAGACCTCCAGGAGGCCCACGGCTCAGCTCTTGCCAGCCAGGGGAGGTGTCCTCGCTGCCGCCTCTCCATCTCTTTCCATTTCGCCTGTTACTGAAAACCTGGGGTTAAGGAGGCCTCCACTCCTGGTGGGAACCACCGTCTGGATAACTGACTGTATCCTTTGTCTCTGATGAACCTGGTACTCTGCTGTTCCCTTGCCTTGTGACACATCGTAATATTTTATTATCTACTCTTCTGTTCTACATCTGTGCTTTATAAGAAGATTGAAGTTTACCCCCATAGAATAGGAAGGTAGAGTGGGGTGTGGTGATGCATGCCTGCCTGTAATCCCAGCACTCAGAAGGCTAAGGCAGGAGGATTGCTGTGAATTCGAAGTCTACGTGGGCTACAAACTGAACTAAAGGCCAACCTGAAGTACATAGTGAGACCTAGTCTCAAAAAACCAAACCAAACAAAAAGTATTTTCACCACAGGAATGACACAGTGGCAGGCCCTGGGCATTGATGGTAGCATGAGGCCACCTCCCAAAGGAGCGGGGTGAGTTCCTGCCCCGTCCCCAGCGTGGAGGGAAGAGCTTAGACTTGAAGCAGGGCCTTCGAAAGAGCAGTCAGTCTAGCGCCCGGGGAAGAGTGATGCGCCTCTCCCCAGCCCTGACGCATGGGCGCAGGCGCTGCTGGCTGGACCCGCGGCTGCGGGGAGCATTTTCATTACCCAGTCTGGGTTCACAGCCAGGGTCCCATGCTGGGAATTCCCAGCTCTTTAAGGAAACGGCAGAACCAGGCACTAGGGACCCGGCAGAGGGTAGAAAACTGGAAACCAGGCCACCGGCGGCGCCTCGGACCTCGCCCGCCGCGCTGGAAGCACTCGCTGGGCCGGGGCTCCGTGGGACGCAGGGAGAAGCTCGCGGCCGCCGCCTCCGTTCCTGGCCTGTTGCTTGGCGCCGTCCCCGGAGCGGGCGGAGAGTCCCCGGGCTCCGGGACTGCTCAGCGGAGATCTGTTTACAGGGCGCCTAATGAGCTCGCCGAGGCCGTGGGGTCCGTTACGCTGCGGATTTCCCCGGATCCGGCTGACTGTCCTGTCGGGGGACTGCAGGGCTTTTTAGGTGACAGCGGCCATGGTGGGCAGCCTGGTTTGGGGGGGAAGCACTCGCAAAGCGCGGGGCTGTTTGCCCTGGCCCTCCTGCCGCCCAGAGCCTCTGAACAGACCCTGGGGAAAGTGGATGACCCGCAGGAAAGCTGTCCTGCCTGATAAGTAGTCCTGCTGTTAGCTTCACATTTGAAAACACAACCTTCAGTGGTTGTTTTGTTTTGTTTTGCTTTGTACTGGGGATTGAACTCACAACCTCGCGCCTGCCAGGCAGGCGCTTACCCCATTGAGCTAAATCCCGGGCCCAATTTTTTGAGACAGGGTTTCACTATGCAGTTCAGACTGGCCTGAATTCACTTTGTAGCACAGACTGGCCTTGAACTCATGGTGATCCTCCTGCCTCAGCCTCCTGAGTGCTGGGATTACTGGGATTATAGGCGTGTGCCTCCAAAATCTGTTTGGTGCACAGGTGATAATTAGATGCCTGTATACATTTCCATATGATTTTATAGTTGAGGCATTTCACATATGCGATTCTCACCGCACCGAGGTAGATAGGACACAGTGATTGTCATTTTACAGGTTACAAGAGGGGTGCTGTGGAGGGGGAGCGGGTTTGCTTGGGGTGACCCAGCTGAGGAGGACAGCAGCCCTCTGCTGAGCAGCGGTGGGTCCATGGGGCTCACTCATTCCATCACCTTCTGTCCCTAGTGGGTGCCTCCAAGACAAGGCTGAAGACACCAAACCAAGTAGTCACCCAGCAGTGCCCTTTTTGAGAAGGTCTGCCCGTGAGAGAGACAGATACAGAAGCACATAATTACCACACCAGCCAAGTGTGGTGGCACATGCATGTAATTCCAGCACTTGGGAGGCTGAGGCAGGAGGATCGCCACGAGTCCAGTGCCAGTCTGGGCTACATAGTGAGCTCAAGGCAGCCTGAACTACCCTAACCCTGGTGTCCTGATCACTGGTTGGGCTCTTTCTCTGTGTGATGCACCCAGGGATCTTGCTGTAGCAGAGCACGGTGCCATTTTTAACTCTACCTCCCGTGATTTGACCTTCTTGGTGCAGGAAAATGAGTTTGTGGATGAAAAGGAGGCAGACCTGACTTGGCCTCTAAGCTTCACAGTTTGCCAACCTGGCCAAGTTCCTGAACGCTGTCGATTCTGCTTCCACAGTTGAGACTGATAATTCCTACCTTGCAGGCCTGCTCTGAGGACTGCAGTGTTCGGAATAAAATGCCTAGCGTGGTGGCTGGTACACAGCAGGCACTCTGCTACTCTCAGCTAATACCACAGATAAGTAGATTGGAGCCAAATGCGCCGTGCTTGATAGGTAGCCCAGGCAAAGTGGGCTTGGAAGGAGAAAAATGAGAATGCGAAATGCCAGCACTCAGGAGGCTGAGGCAGGAGGAACTTTGAGAGTTTGAGGTCAGCCTGGACTACACAGTGAGACCTGTCTCAAAAACCAAATAATACATAAATAAATACATAGTTAAAAAAAAAAGGAAAAATTATATAGACCCAGGGTATACAGCATCCTGGCAATTAGGACAGGGTGGAGAACTTTGATTCCCCCTCCCCAAAACCTTTTATTTTTCTCTTCCAGTGTTAGGGATTGAACCCAGTGTTTTAAATATGAGAGAGGCGAGTGCTCTACCACTGAGCCCCACCCCCCCACCCAGCCCTCCACTCTCAACAGGTTTTTTTGTTTGTTTGTTTCCTTGTTTTTTGAAACAGGGTCTTGCAATGTCATGCAGGCTGGCCTTGAACTCACTATGTAGCCCAGACTGACCTCCAACTCCCAGGCAATCCTCCTGCCTCAGCCTCTTGACTGCTGGGATTACAGATATGTACCACCACATCCAGTTCTCAACAGTTTTGGGTGAAGGACTTGTTTAACTTCCAGCTGGCAAAAGTCTGCAAGTGACAGGCAGCTCTGTAGACAGAATGGTGAATATGACATTGGATATCTTAGGGGAGTACACAACTGGCTTCTTGAGTGTGTGTGTGTGTGTGTGTGTGTGTGTGATCATGACCTACCTCAGGGGACCCTGCAGGCCAGGGCTCAGCAGCTGGTCAAGACGGTGTCTCCTAGTGCCCTGGTTGAGGCACACTTTTCTCTCCAAACTGCAAGCTCCTGGGGACCACAGGGTGTGTCGTCTGTATGTGTTTGCCCTGCGAATAGCATGGTACCTGGCACACAGCACATGCTCAATAAATACTTGCCACTTGCGTAACTCGATGAGGTGGGAGTTGACTGTGTAGATCTATATGTCCCCCAGGTATCTCAGTGTCTACATACCTGATGCACTTTCATTCCCATTCCTGGGGCCACCCTTCCATTTAGACTCCCCAAGGTTGAATCCAGACTACATAGTTCTTTCCTCGGTGTAAGGTGTACTTTCAAAATAGTCCCTAACTGTGCTATCCGGAGGGGTTTCTGTGTGATGCAATGACCCTCTTCCACATTATCTACCACGTGGCTGTCTCAGTACTTGCCACATGCTTAGTGTGGCTGAGGAACTGACTTTCAGGTACCGGGAATTGAACTCAGGACCTTGTGCTTACCAAGCAGGTGCTGTGCCACTGAGCTATATCCCTGGTCAAGGAGCTTTTGGATTTCATTTTATTTTACTTTGTTGAGACAGGATGTTGGTTCTGTATGTATTCCAGGCTGGTCTTGAACTCACTATGTTGCCCAGACTGGCTTCAGACTTGCAACAATCCTCCTGCTTCAGCCTGGTGAGCACTGAGATGACAGGTATGTGTTACCTCACCCAGCTGAAATCAGTTTAGGACACAATCCTGCCTCACTAGATGGAAGAGACTGTGCAATACATTATTGATGTAAGGGAGAAAGTACACACACACACACACACACACACACGTCATAAAACAAAAGGTTAGCCAGGCGTGGTGGCACACATCTGTTAATCCTAGCACTCAGGAAGCTCAAGTGGGAGGATTGCTGCTAGTTTGAGGCCAGCTCAGCCAAAACAACTAAAAATAGATAAATTAAAATAAATAAATAAATGTTTATATATATATGCATATGTATGCCATAAATACGTATTTTGCAGCTCTAAGACTTTAAGATCGCTGCTAACCCTTGATGGTATTCACTCATGAGATCCATGTGGGATTGTAGTTTATTTGTTCCTTTTGCAGGTGTTCCATCAGGAAGGCTCTAGCAGGCTGCAGTGATTTGTGCTTGTGGTCCTGACTTCCCCGGAGGCTATGGCAAGAGGAATGCTTAAGTCAGAAGTTCAAGGTCAGTTTGGGCCAGGCATGGTGGCTCATGCCTGTAATCCCAGCACTCGGGAGGCTGAGGCAGGAGGATCATTGTGAGTTCAAGAGCAGCCTGGGCTACAAAGTGAGCTCAAGGGAAGCCTGAACTGCATAGTGAGACCCTGTCTCAAAAAGCAAAAAAAAACGCCGGTCGTGGTGGCGCACGCCTTTAATCCCAGCACTCGGGAGGCTGAGGTAGGAGGAGCGTTGTGAGTTCGAGGCCGGCTTGGGCTACAACGCGAGCGCAAGGCCGGCCTGAGCTACATAGTGCGACCCTGCCTCAAAAAATCCGGGGCCGGGAGTTTGGCTCAGTGCCTTAAGCGCCTGCCCTGGCAGGCGCGAGGTTGTGAGTTCAATCCCCGGTGCCGCAAAAAAAAAAAAAAAAAAAAAAAAAAAAAAAAGACCAGCTTGGTCAACATAGCAAGAGACCTTGTTTATTGGAGGAGACACTTCAGTGGATAAAATTTATCATCAGAGCTTTTAGTTAATATGAGACTTGTGTGTGTGGGGGTGGGGGGTGCTGCTGAGCTATATTGCTGGCCACTGAGCCACTGCCACTGAACTCCTGAGCTATACTGCTGATCCTAAGACCTCTTTCTTTCTTTCTTTTTTTTTCAGTTTCAACAAAAATATGGAAAACTTCATGAATCTTTGTGTCATTCTTGTGTGGGGGCCATGCTAATCTTCTCTGTATTGTTCTAATTTTAGTAAATGTGCTGCCGAAGAGAGCACTTTCTTTGGTTTTTTTTGAGACAGGGTCTTGCGCTATAATTCAGGTTGGCTGGCCTCAAACTTCCAGCAGTTCTCCTGCTTCAGCCTCCCAAGTGCTGGGATTACCAGGTTATAAGCATTCACCACCACACCCAGTCAAGACTTCTCTTTTAAAATCAAGTATTAGTGGGTGTCTTGGTTGTGGTACAGGAGAGAAAAAAAAGAAAAGAAAAGAAGAGAAGAGAAAAGAAAACAAAAGAAAAAAGAATCACAAATGTGATAGTCAGGAAGCGCTGGAAGCCAGCAAAGAGTAAGCCAGGGTCTTGTTTTCAAAAAGTTTATCATCTAGTGGGGGACAATGCAGGAATAGCATATAGGCCTGGGAGTGAGGTGGAGGGGCAGAGCCAGGATTATCACGCTGCAGGCCCTGGGGTTGATCCCCAGCCCGCCCCTAGCCTATCCCTTGCCCCCCAAAAAATGTATAACAAGTAAAAGCTGGAAATAACAGTTACTTCAGAGTTTGACAGTGCTCCCCCATTGACAGTCCTGGAGTCAGAAGAAGCTGACATTCTTTCTGAGAAGCGTCCACAAATCCTCCAGTCCATTCTGCTTCCTTTATAGACGAGGACACTTAATATCCAGAGAGGCCATGCATGGGGTCACACAGCTGACTACAATGGTGGGCCTAGAAGTCGAGTCTGCTTGCACTGGTTTAGACTTTGTTTCAGTTTCTCCCAGGCTGACACAAAGCCAGTGGCTCAAAGGCAACTGACAAGATACAGGCATAAAGCAGTGATGGCAAACCTATGGCATGTGGGCCACAGCGGGCTGTTGGCGCCACTGAAAGCTCTAAAAGGTTTGCCATCACTGGTATAGTGTCAAAATTTCCTTAATAAGATTTACTGTTAATCTAATTGTAAATGTTTCTTAATGTTCTTAAATTGCTAAGTCTATGTAATGAGGACCAACATATATTGGACTCTGACTGTATGCCAAGCCATTTATTTATTTATTCATTTATTTGGTCTTTTTTGAGGCAGGGTTTCACTATATGGTTCAAGCCTTGAACTCACTTTGTAGCCCAGGCTGGCCTCAAACTTGTGGTGATCCTCCTGCCTCAGCCTCCCGAGCCCTGGGATTCCAGACATGAACCACCACACTCGGCTTGTGTGCCAAGCCTTGAATTCAAGGTTTATAGTCATTACCTAGCCAAACTTTCTCAGGACCTCAGGCTGCAAGAATTGCACATATGAGTATGCTCAAGCATTGAGCAATAAATAGTTCCTGCAAGACCATACAAAGGCTACGATGTGTTGCTGTGAGAGATTTTATAGCGTGTTGTCTATGTGAAAATGTCTACCTTTATTTTATTTTAATTTTTAATTTTAATGTTTTGTTTTTGAGGCAGGGTCTCACTTTATAGTGCAGTCTGGCCTTGAGATCACTGTGTAACCCAGGATGGCCTCAAACTGTTTGTGGTCCTCCTACCTCAGCTTTCTAAGTGCTGAGATTACAGGCATGTGCCACTGCATCCTTAAATGTCTACCTTTAGTACATAATAATTTAGAGGTCCTTTAATGTCTTATACCTTTTGTAAAATACACTGGAAAATGTATTTCAACATATTTTCTGCTTCTTTCAGTAATTTAGATTGGCCTTGATTGAAGTAACAAAAATATAGAGTTAGTCAGTGTGGTGGTGCATGCCTATAATTCCAGCACTCAGGAGGCTGAGGCAGGAAGATCATGGAGAGTTTGAGGGCAACCTGGGTTATGTAGTGAGTTCGAGGCCAGTATGAGCTACAGAGTGAGACCCTGTCTCAAACAAACAAAAACAAACAACTACAAGGTTAAATGGAACAGCACCAGGAACCCATTTACTCTAGCATTTTTGTCAGTTCATATCACATCTCTGCTAATAACCCGTCCATTCGGGCAGTGACAAAACGACCAGGGAGTGGCTTGCCTGACGTGGGCTGGGCCTTGGGTTCCATTCCCAGCACTGCAAAAAAAAAAAAAAAAAAAAAAAAAAATCTGTATCTGTATATAGTGCATGTCTACCTCATAGACAAGGTAGTTTATAAACAACACACTGGTCGTTCAGGGCCTGGACTCTGGGAAGCCCAGGGTGGAGGCAGCAGCAGAGGCAGCATCTCCTTAAATCACGCTCCTCCTCCAAGGCGCCTTCCCGCTGCGTCCTCAGGGAGAAGCCCACTAACTAACCCCACCCTGAGGGCCCTGCTTTCATGGTCCCCTCCACGCTCAGGACCCCAGCTTTGAAGACCCCAGCTTTGAATCTGAAGTTTAGTTTTCAGCACTTGGATTTTGTGTGGACGCAGAGTCCACAGCAGAGGGAAAAGCCAGAGTCCTCACAGAGCCTCCACAAAGCAGCCGGCCACTGCCCTCCATCTTGTCTTCCTCCTCAGGGCCGTGTACCTGTTTATCCCTGCATTGCTTCTAGGTGTTTGCTTAATTATTACTTATTTCTCCCCCACTCCCTCCCTCTTTCTTTCTTTCTTTTGGTGCTGGAAATCGAACTCAGGACCTTGCACTTGCCAGGCAGGCATTTGTGCCCGCTGAGCTACATCCTTGGCCCTTCACATTTTAATTTAATTTTTTTGTGGCACTGGGGATCGAACTCACAACCTCACACCTGTCAGGCAGGCACATAAGCCACTGAGTCAAACTCCTGGCCTACTTTTTTTTGAGACAGTGTCACACTATGTAGTTCAGGCCGGCCTCACTCACGTTATAGCCCAAGCCAGCCTCAAACTCACAACACTCCTCCTACTTCAGCCTCCCAAGTGCTGGGATTAAAGATGTGTGTCACCATGCCTGGCTCTTTAGTTTTATATTTTGAGATAAGAGTCTTGCTATATTGTTCAAGCTGGTCTTCAACTCACCATGTAGCTGAGGCTGGCCTCAAACTAGCAGTGATCCTCCTGCCTCAGCCTCCCAAGTGCTGGTGTTACAGTCATGGGCCACCACAGTTGACTGTCTAAACATATTTTTAAGTGCATAACACTTTACTGTTAAGTATAAGCAACGGTACAGCAGATACCTGGACCTTATCCTGTAGAACAATACAACGTTGCTTTATTTCTTAGGCTTGCCTAGTCACCCCATGTATATGAAAAACTCACTAACCCTACCTTTGGCCCTATCACTCCCTGCCTTTCCCCTGCATATTTTTTTCCCTCTACTAAGTTCTTCAAAATTAACTGGTATAACTCTGTTACACTACTAATACCTGTTGTAAAGAAGCTCAAAAAATATTTGCTGCAAGCCAGGTGTGGTGGTGCAGGCCTATATCCCCAGCAAAGAAGCTGAAGCAGGAGGATGGCTTCAAGTTCCAGGTCAGCCTGGGCTACACAGTGAGTTCAGTGGGTCTGAACTACATAGGGAGACCCTCTCTCAAAACCAAAACTAATGAGAAAAAAAAACCCTTAACAATAAAATATATTGATCAGTTAAATCATAGTAGCCAATGGACGAAATCTCACGTTTTTATACTTCCAAATTTCAAATTATCAGTGGGGCCCAGTGTTGCTGCAGGCACCAGCAGGAGCACCAAACAGCAGGTGTAACTGAGCTCCTTAGTCAGGTCGTGGAGCCCTGGCTGTGCACTGTGCATATTCTCTGAGGTATAAGATGCCCCGTCTGTCACAAACCTAAATTCTGACACACTTACCTGAGAGTTCAAGAAAGTATCACATTTTTTATTAAAGAGAAAAATTAAATTTCTAAAAAACAACATAACATTTCTTTTTCAGGTTGATACTAAATGGTGCAGCTTTTTATTTATTTTTTTGTGAGCTTTCATTTATTTATTTTCATTTATTTTTTGGTACCGGGGATCAAACTCATGACCTTACGCTTGCAAAGTAGACGCTTATATCACTGAGCTAAATCCCTGGCCCTTTTGTGAGCTTTTTGATGTCTGTTCACCATGATTTGGTCAAAAGGATTTCTGCAACATGAGGAAGAGAGCCGGGTTTAGTGGCACAGGTCTGTAATTCCAGCACAGGGGAGGCCGAGGCAGGAGGATCGCCACGACTTTCAGGCCACCCTGGACTAGATAGTGCGATCAAAGCCACTCACAGCGACACCGTGTCTCAAAAAAAAAAAAAAAAAAAAAAAAAAAAAAAAAAAAAAAAAAAAAAAAAAAAAAAAAAAAAAAAAAAAAAAAAAAAAAAAAAAAAAAAAAAGAAAAAAGAAAAAAAAAGAAAAGAAAAAGAAAAAGAAAAAAAGAAAGAAAGACAAAACAAAAAAGATGACCGTGAATTCGAGGCCAGTCTGGGCTACCTAAGCGAGAGCCTGTCTCAAAAACAAAACCAAACAAACAAACAACCCCAAAACCCAGTAAGAAATTCAAAGGTGCATGACCTGGTGGGTCTCACCCTCAATGTTAGCTTCTGGGACCTCCTAACCAGCCAGCCACGGCCAAAGCTGGCAAGAATAAGCCTTAAAAGGAAGCTGTCTTTTTGTAGGTAGAGCAAACTTAAAGAGATGTAATTCCAAGGCTTCTTCGCGGGCTGTAACGCGGTGAGATAACTAGGCACGCTGTGCACTATGGAGGACCACAGCGAAGCCTCCACTTCCCAGGCCCTGCACCAGGCGTTGTGGAAGAGACAAAAGAAAGGCTCTGCCCTCGCCCTTCGCGAATTCAAAATCCAATTCGCAAGGCAGGATTTGCAGAAATTAAACCGAATACTAGACGGGGGAGGGGGGAAGTCGAATATTGGTGGGTGGAACAATGGCCAGCTGCTGTTCTGCAAGTCAGAACTGCAATCTTTAAAGGAGTATCCAACGACTGGCTGGAGAAACGCAGAAAGCAAATCTAAGATGGAAGAAAAGGGGGAGGATTCGAGCTGAAAATGCCAAGCTGAGGACTGAAAGCGTTTGGTGAAAAGAAGCCCCCGGCTGGAAAAGCACAGAGGCAAAGGTGCACGGCCGCCCAAGGACCAGAAAGGTCAATAGCTTTAGCGGAGGGTCGGTTTAACCGAAAGGCGATTTCCTTTTCCTCCATTTGCTGGGTCCCAATTGGAAGCGCCCTGCTTGCCCTGCTCGCGTCGGGGCGGGGAGGCGAGTCCGGGAAGGGGCGGGGCGAGCGCGGGCGCGCGCCGGCTTCCCTCCTGCGCAGCGTGGCGTCACGCAGGGGGCGGGGCGACTATATTACGTGCGCGGCACCGCCCCTGCGAGAGGACGTTGCGTGCTCGCTCGCGCCAGGCGAGTCTCCGCGTCTCCCTCGCGAACTCGGTGAAAGGAATTGGCGCCGTTCGACACCAGGCGGGTCCGCTCTGCAGCACGCACCCATCTCCAGCCGCAGCTGCCGCCCCGGCCGACGAGCAGCCGCCACCAGTGGCCGACGGAGGGGAGCCGAGGTTGAGCCAGCACCCAGCGGTGAATCGGGGCCCTCACCATGAGTTCCTCGCCTGTTAATGTAAAAAAGCTGAAGGTGTCGGAGCTGAAAGAGGAGCTCAAGAAGCGGCGCCTGTCCGATAAAGGCCTCAAGGCCGAGCTCATGGATCGGCTCCAGGCCGCGCTGGACGACGAGGAGGCCGGGGGCCGCCCCGCCATGGAGCCTGGGAACGGCAGCCTCGACCTGGGCGGGGATTCAGCCGGGCGCTCGGGCGCAGGCCTCGAGCAGGAGGCCGCGGCCGGCGGCGACGAGGAGGAGGAAGAGGAGGAGGAAGGCATCGCCGCGCTGGATGGCGACCAGATGGAGCTAGGGGAGGAGAACGGGGCCGCGGGGGCGGCCGACGCGGGCCCGATGGAAGAGGAGGAGGCCGCGTCAGAAGACGAAAACGGCGACGATCAGGGCTTCCAGGAAGGGGAGGACGAGCTCGCCGAGGAGGAGGAGGGCGCGGGCGACGAGAACGGGCACGGGGAGCAGCAGGCTCAACCGCCGACGACGCCGCAACCCCAGCCCCCCCAGCAGCGCGGGGCCGCCAAGGAGGCCGCGGGGAAGAGCGGCGGCCCCACCTCGCTCTTCGCGGTGACCGTGGCTCCGCCCGGGGCGAGGCAGGGCCAGCAGCAAGCGGGAGGTAAGAAGAAGGCGGAAGGCGGCGGAGGCGGCGGTCGCCCCGGGGCTCCGGCGGCGGGTGAGTGCTGCGTTGTAGGCTGCGCGCGGCGGGAGGCCCGCCGGGGTGGGGACCGTGCCCCAGGCCTGCCGGAGCCCCGCGGGGGGAGGGCGCCGGGCGGCGGGGGGGAGGGGCGCGGGGAATCCCGGATTAGCCGCGCGGCCCGGGCTCGGCGTGACGGCGGCGCAGCGCCTCCATTATGTGGCTCGGGCGCCGGGGGGAGCCGCAGCTGCCGCGGGGGGCGGGGGAGGAAGGGCGGGAGCCCCGCCGGGCCGCGGTGGCGCCGTCGCGCTGCGTGCGCGCGGTGCGGGCACATGTCTCGGCGGGGGGAGGGGAGAGGCCCGAGGTCCCGGGGCGGGCGCGCTTCGGCGGCTCCTCGCCGCGGTATTGTGCAAGGAGCGCAGGGGCTCGGCGTGACGTCACTTCCGGTGGGAGGAGCTGGGCGCGGAGAGGGGCGGAAGATCAGTACAATGCAGCGGCGGGGTGCGCGGGCCGGGGGGGGGAGGGGAGGCGGCCCCTCCCCCAGCCGCGAGCGGGTCGGCGTGCACGTGGGCCGCGGCCGGGCCGCGCTCTTTTTCTTGGGTTTTCTCGAACCATCCAGTGGCCAGGCGGAGTGATCGGCCTCTTTAGACTGCGTCACCAGCTCTGGGCCTGGCCTGAGCTGATTGTTCTTTGAAATCGCGTCTCGTTCGTCGATTAAAAGATTGATACAAAAAGATGTGGCGGTACAGAGGAGGGTTTTTTCGCTTTGAGATAGAAAAGGTGGCTTTTTGGATTTTTTTCTTTTCGTCGTCCCTATTTCTGGAATTTCTGTGATGGCTTCGCGGCTTGGCTTCTTAAAGGGGTGTTGTGTGTTGTAGGAGATGGCAAAGCAGAGCAGAAAGGCGGAGATAAAAAGAGAGGTGTTAAAAGACCTCGAGAAGATCATGGCCGAGGATATTTTGAGTACATCGAAGAAAACAAGTACAGCAGGTACAGGATACTAACCTAGGCGCGCTTGTCACCCATTCCTTATGGGTCGGTGGACGAGCTAGTATCAGGAGACGCTTCTGTCTTTCAGAGCCAAATCTCCTCAGCCACCTGTTGAAGAAGAAGATGAGCACTTCGATGACACAGTGGTTTGTCTTGATACTTGTAAGTGAAGCCGATTCTCCCTTTCTTAACAAGTGCAGTGGTTTTTTTGTTCCAGATTGTTAGAAAACAGTGTATTGAATCTAATGGGGAAAATGTAGGTTAGAGTTTAAGGCAGGAAAATAATGACTCATTCAGATTCTAGTAGTAGTTTAATATTTGGTATGGATTTAGTTCTGTTAATAATTTCGCTTTGGCAATTGACTATTTTTATGACTTCAGAATTATTTTTAGGGACGTAAGATTAATGCTAGTGTTTGACTAACGGAAACTTGTAAAAAAAACTACCTATCTTGTCATTACAATAAAGCTTCAGCAGTAATTACGTTTTTTGTGAAATATATAAAGTGAGCTGTTTGGGCTAAATATTTACTAATAATTTCTCCCATTAGCACACAAGTATATTCCCTATTCTTAGAGATTGTAATAATATTTTTTCAATAACTGCTCTTTTGTTCTCAATTCCAGTTCAGTAGCTGCTGCTTTAACATAAGTTGATTTCTTCCAAAGACCTGGGGCAGCAGCAGTGGGCTATCACTGGGCCACTAGCTTTCTTCAGCAGCGAATGGTATCAATGGCAGCGCTGTAAATACTGCTACTTTACCCAGTTGGGTTGCAATTATGAGGAAGTATTGCAAACCTTCTAATGGGCCTTGGCTGTCAGATTCGTGTTTTTAATCATAAAAAGTTACATTGGTTTAGTATTTGAACGGAATGCGCTTTTCAGTGTGATGAATAGAGCAGTGTAGAAATAAGTGCTTGAAAAATAAGGTGTCAACCTGTTAGACATAAGGAGTTGAAGCTTAGCGCTTTACACTTAATGGTGCACATTGCTTCATTCACATTTGTAGGTGTGTAAATGTAAAACTCTTAGGTAGTTGATGGTTGAGTGTTTTGTAAAATATGGAAAAGTAGCTCAAAAGTTTTAGGTCAGATCCAGTTTGCTTAAGTATAAAACTGCTAAGAATTGGCAGCATGGTGAGGTAGTGACTCGAGGTTAACATTGCCACTGTTAAAATCAGTTTCTAGGGCAAATCAGCTAGGAATACCAATGTTAAATGTAGCAGTGGGTTTAAACTGAAAATTCGATCAGTGATCAAGAACTTGGAGCAAAGTTTATTTGAGAATTCTAACTTGTGTATTTGATTCTCACTAATAGAAAGTAAACAGCATTCTAACAAATTGAGCTATTTTCCAAGTTTTAAGAACTCTGAGAAGGTGCATGTTAGTTAATCAGCCAGTGACCCAAAGGTAGCTAAAAATGCTTTGGATTTGGATAATCCAGGTAGTAGTTAATCCCTAGTTGATATAATTGACAAGCTTGGAGAAGGGGAACCTAAAATGCCATCACATTAACAGTTGTGGGAAACTAGGTTTGTCGGTTCAGACAGCTGTATTCTTTAGTTTTAGAAGAGAATTGAGGATCTAGAACTCTGGTATTAAGTTACAGAGTGCAGCATTAACAACAGCTCATGCTCCTATTTTAAAACGATTTGGTCATGGCCTCCCTTCAGTCTTATTGTGGCACTGGTAAATTCTACCTGGTTCTGGCATGCTTCACTTTGATTTCCTGCTATCCTCTACTGCTTGTCTCTAAACCAAGGTAAAGAGCAGAGCAGGTATGTATTAATGTCACATTGTCTTGATTATTTTACATGCTTAAGACGTGTTCTTCACACACTGTTAATTTAATAGGCAGTTTACTCTTCAGTGCATAATTGACCAAGAAGTGGCTTGGTGGGAGTGGGAATTTTAAACTGAAAAATTGGAAAAGCATGACTAAAAACACGGTTCTATGCAGCATTAAAAATACATGTGAAAATTTAGTAACCAAGTTTTGTCTATGTAGCAAAATACATTGGATGTCAAAAGAATAATATGATATTTGGTTACAGATAACTGTGATCTACATTTTAAAATATCAAGAGATCGTCTCAGTGCTTCTTCCCTTACTATGGAGAGCTTTGCTTTTCTTTGGGCTGGAGGAAGGGCCTCTTACGGTGTGTCAAAAGGCAAAGTCTGTTTTGAGATGAAGGTAAATGCGGTTTTGTGATTCCCGCCCAGACCCTTTTGAAGTTTTAGACTTAACATTTTCTAACAGTCTGTAAAATTAGAACTTGCTGTACAGAGTCAGGTGGTTTTGTATTTCGGTTACTCCTTTTTTATAGTAGTTGCTAGGGAAGGCCAAGTTTTGTTTGCTTTGTTTTTTATTTTTTGTATTGGGGATTAAACTCATGACCTTGCACTTACAAGGCAGGTACTTATACTGCTGAGCTATATCCCTTGCTTTTTTTTTTTTTTAAAGAAAAGTTCATGAGTCTGGTTTTGTTAAAGAGAAAACATGTATACTTTGAATGTAACGTGAGGATGTAACTCAAATTCCAAGTGTTTAAGTCTCAAAGCTTCAAATTTGAGTTCTAAGTGCTTATGTCGGTTTGTGGGTATTGTAAATGATGGGGGAGGTATGTGGAAAGATGAGGTGGAGTCCTCCTGTATTAATAGCAACACAAGAATTAGGACAAGGCCCAATAAAATAAGCCAGAGGTGAAAGGCTTACCTTTCTTGGATTACAGTTTAATTGTGGAATGATTTGAATTTCAGGTTACAGAGAAGATACCAGTAAGGCATTTATATACAAAAGATATTGACATACATGAAGTTCGGATTGGATGGTCACTAACCACAAGTGGAATGTTGCTTGGTAAGGTTTCCATTTGACTTCTGTGGGCTCCTAACATTACAGATAGCATTTTAAGTCTTAACCACTTTTTAAGCTATTTTAGTGTTCTGCAGATGAGTAATAGCCATATAGCAGGCACATACCAAGTTTTAGTTTTTGTCCCCTTGTGGTTTCTGAAGTTACAAAATGGTTGAAATAGTCTTCTCAGTGACATGTAGTTTGCTGACTATATAGCTTGTGTGTATCGCACAAAACTTTTATCAGTTCTGTATCTGACATAGGGGGTAATAAGTCAGATTATTAGGTTATGCCCACATTGTTTTTCTTGTGCCCTATATCTTGAAATACTGTCACATAGATGAGTTTTTTGAGTGTTTAAAACATTGACTTGATAAAAGTATGTTTGGTTTTTTTTTTTTTTTAGGTGAAGAAGAATTTTCTTATGGATATTCTCTAAAAGGAATAAAAACATGCAATTGTGAGACAGAAGATTATGGAGAAAAGTTTGATGAAAATGATGTGATTACTTGTTTTGCTGTAAGTTAGCCTATGATTCTGTGTATAAATGATGTTTGTTATTAGCTACATTGAGGAATATTTTAAAGCGTGATTAGTGTAGATAGAGGCCCTAACTGTGGGTTAAAGACAGTTAAGTAAACGGGGAACATCACAAGATATTTTTGAGGAAGATATCACTAATGCATTTTGACTAAAAACTATTAAACATAAAGTTGGAATATTCCCTTTGGATTCTGGATACATGTCTTTTCATTGTATACTGCCATAAAAAACACTTATATTAAATGTTTTAAGCATTTAATGTGTATTCTACAGGATAAGCTTACTCTAAATTTTTTGTTTTACCTCTATTTAACAGAACTTTGAAAGTGATGAAGTGGAACTGTCCTATGCTAAGAATGGACAAGATCTTGGTGTTGCCTTCAAAATTAGTAAGGAAGTCCTTGCTGGGCGACCACTCTTCCCACATGTTCTCTGCCACAACTGTGCAGTTGAATTTAATTTTGGTCAGAAGGAAAAGCCATATTTTCCAATACCTGAAGACTATACTTTTATTCAGAATGTCCCCTTAGAGGATCGAGTAAGAGGACCAAAGGGACCTGAAGAGAAGAAAGATTGTGAAGTAAGTTAGATTTTTGGTTTTTTGGCAAAGTTTGAAGCACTTGAAGATTGCTTTTGGCAGAAACGACATTTGGAAATGCTAAATGATTAATATTTATCCTACTGCTTTCAAGCAGTGGTTTCTGTTTTTGTCATCTCTTTCCTTGTGATGTGTTAAGCTTCCTACAAACAAATTCCAGTCATGTGTGATCTGATAATTTGGATTTTTATGTTAGCTTCTTGTTAAGGTTAAAGATGTTTAAAGAATATTAGGTGTTCTCTACATTGTGAAATGACATTTCTTTTTTGCTGTAGGTTGTGATGATGATTGGCTTGCCAGGAGCTGGAAAAACTACTTGGGTTACTAAACATGCAGCTGAAAATCCTGGTAAATACAACATTCTTGGAACAAATACTATTATGGATAAAATGATGGTAAGTAAAATGTGATTGGACATAGACCAGAAGGGAAGGGAGGTTGTGGATCAGCTATAAGACTGGCTAGCATGTTTGAGGCCTCTTGGGTTCAGGTCCCAGCAGTGCCGAAAAAAACTAAATCGAGGAAGTATTTTAGGTAATCTCTCTGCCTGTTGTCTATCTGTTTTGATACCTCAGACATTGGAATAAAAGCAGAACTACTGTTAATTGGGTGAAGTAAGCTCTGTAAGGTAAATAGCCTTCTGGACATAATGAAAGATTAATCCAGAAGTGAAGAATCAAAGAGGTTTTGAATGGCATATTGTTACATAAGAAAGCTACTTGGGAATTTTTTTTTTTTTCTTTTCTTTTTGGTGGCACCAGGGATCGAACTCACAACCTCTCACACCTGCCAGGCAGGCGCTTAAGCTGCTAAGCCAAACCCCGGACGCTACTTGCAATTTATTTATTTATTTGAGATGAGTCTCACCATGGTATTCTGGCTATCTTTTAACTTGCAGGGATTGTCCTGCTCCAGCTTCAAGTGCTGGGGATTACAGGTGTGTGTCAACATCTGGTTAGAGCGGTACTTTATTTATTTTTTGTTGGTACCAGGGATTGAACTCACAGCCTTGCGCCTGCCAAGCAGGTGCTTAAGCCACTGAGCCAAACTCCTGACCCTATTTTTTTTCAAGGCAGGCTCATACAGTATAGTTCAGACAAGCGTTGCTCACGTAACCCAAGCCAGCCTCAACTCACAACGCTCCTCCTACCTCAGCCTTCCAAGTGCAGGGATTAAAAGCGTATGCCACTGGTTTTTTTTTTATTTTTTATTTTTAACAGCTGTAATGGAAGAAAAAAAATCAACTGCCTTCTTTGTAGCTATAAGCAAGTATTAAATGTGTAATTGAAGACTTCAAGGGTTTTAAGAATTTAAACTTTTAAAAACAGGTGGCAGGTTTTAAGAAGCAAATGGCAGATACTGGAAAGCTGAACACACTGTTGCAGCGAGCCCCACAGTGTCTCGGAAAGTTTATTGAGATTGCTGCCCGTAAAAAACGGAATTTCATTCTGGATCAGGTAAGCTGTAGCTTTGAAGTTGAAAATGAACAGATTTGATATAGGAGTATTGTTTACAGTTACAAACTTCAAATTTTTTTCCCAAGACAAATGTGTCTGCTGCTGCCCAGAGAAGAAAAATGTGCCTGTTTGCAGGCTTCCAGCGTAAAGCTGTTGTAGTTTGCCCAAAAGATGAAGACTATAAACAGAGGACACAGAAGAAAGCAGAAGTAGAGGGAAAAGACCTGCCAGAACACGCAGTCCTCAAAATGAAAGGCATGAAATTTATTTTTATTAAGTCTCTTCCTGTGATTTATAGCTTACAAATCAACAGTTTTACTCACACAGGACTATTTGGGGGAGACAAAACTATTTGGGGGAGTTACATTAACTCTTAGTATATGTGAATGAATATGTTTGGCTCATTCTGTTTTTTAGGAAAATGTCATTTAAAACCTTTTTTAGTTATAATGTTTGAAAGAACTAGAGTTATTTTCAGAAACCAGAAGTTTTAGGGTTGTAGATACTTAAGTAAGTTCTCAAGTTTAGTTTTACTTTATTCTCTGCAGGAAACTTTACTCTGCCAGAAGTGGCTGAGTGCTTTGATGAAATAACCTATGTTGAACTTCAGAAGGAAGAAGCCCAAAAACTTTTGGAGCAATACAAGGAAGAAAGCAAAAAGGCACTTCCACCAGAAAAGAAGCAGAACACTGGCTCAAAGAAGAGCAATAAAAATAAGAGTGGCAAAAACCAGTTTAACAGAGGTGGTGGCCATAGAGGACGTGGAGGATTCAATATGCGTGGTGGAAATTTCAGAGGGGGAGGCAAGTTTTAAGGTCTTAATGTAATTGGGTTCTAAACATAAACTGAGTTTGTGTCAGTGGTTAAAATTAAACATTTTGTTCATCATTTTACATTTAAAATACTGGCATGGCCTGGAAAGAACCACAAATATTGTATAATTAGGTGCAGTAAAATTAAACCCAATATTCCTTGTCTTTCAGCTCCTGGGAATCGTGGTGGATATAATAGGAGGGGCAATATGCCTCAGAGAGGTGGTGGTGGCGGTGGAAGTGGTGGGATCGGTTATCCATACCCTCGTGGCCCAGTGTTTCCTGGCCGAGGTGGCTATTCCAACAGAGGGAACTACAACAGAGGTGGAATGCCCAACAGAGGGAACTATAACCAGGTAATGATACCTGATGATACATATGATTATAGTCTGGAAGGTGGTAGTAAACTAATGTTGGAGATTCTCAGTGAATTAGTGTATACATTGACAAAAATTAAACCTAGTAATGGCAAAATGAGTCCCATTTGCTTTTCAGGTGTTCTAAAGTAGCAACCATTAAGGTGGATTGCTAATGTAAACTTGAAATGATTGCTTCACTAGCAGAAAGCCCAGTGTTTCTCTGTCTCCCTGAAAGCATGGTATCTAATACATGTCTATTTCTGCCCCTCTCCCGCCATAGTTTTACAAGTATGATAAACTTGGGGGTTCAGAGTTCTAAAAGACTTTTTTTCTTTTCCTAGAACTTCAGAGGACGAGGAAACAATCGTGGCTACAAAAATCAATCTCAGGGCTACAACCAGTGGCAGCAGGGTGTAAGTAATTTCTTATGTGATTATGTACATTAATTATATTGAGTTTCTACAAGAGCAAGTCTTGAAAAAGATTTTGTCTAGGGATTGAAGTGTATAAATGTTCATAGTGCAAGGTGTGGATTGTGTTTTTATCTTAGCTATAAATAGATTGGAGGTTGTTCTAACTTAGTATTTTCATAATAAAGTAATGTGTAATACATTTTGTTCTTTTTACTGCTAGCTTTAATTGTGTAAACTAACCAAGTTACATTTCCTTTTGTAATGTGTACTGATAAATAATGGGCTATTAAAACAATCTGGTTTAATAGAAATCAGAGGTATGACAAGTATAAATTTATTTCCAGCAGTTACTGTGAATTAGATTCATTGTCATTTCCTAAAAACAATTTGAGTGGCTTATTGATGTTTTTTTCTTTAAAAAAAAAATTTTCTCTTACAGCAATTCTGGGGTCAGAAGCCATGGAGTCAGCATTATCACCAAGGATATTATTGAATACCCAAATAAAACGAACTGATACATATTTCTCCAAAACCTTCACAAGAAGTCGACTGTTTTCTTTAGTAGGCTAACTTTTTAAACATTCCACAAGAGGAAGTGCCTGCGGGTTCCTTTTTTAGAAGCTTTGTGGGTTGATTTTTTTTTTCTTTTCTTTTTTGTACATTTTTAATTGCAGTTTTAAAGTGATCGTAAGAGAACCTCAGCATTGTGCACGATAAGAGAATGTGTCAGTATTTCAGGGTTCTACATTTTATCTGTAAAATGTGACTTTTTTTTTTATCACAACGAAAGTAAAATGTTGCTTTGTACCTGGTGTCTTTTATTAAGAATTTACTCCCCCCATTTCTCAGAGAATAACAGTCGGGAGTCATTGTCACAATATAATAGAAATGTTAGCAACCAGATTCATGGAAGGACTAAGTGGTCCTCATGAATTGCATAAGACTCTGTACTGCTCATATTACACTCCATCCTCTCTGTAGTTTTTTGGGTAGTAGTGGAAGGGGGTAAGCTAAGTAGTAATCTTTTACAAAATCTGGGAAGGCTCTTTCTGTCTGAATAAAAATGGAATTGGCATAATTGATAATGAAAATAAAACTTGGAACCAAAATGGAGAAGATGGAGTGTATGTAGAAGGGCTGTTAAAAATGTAAAACTTGGTTGCATTATTTGTGGAGGCTCAAACTTGTGAAGGTTAAATACCATAATTTTTCCATTTGTTCTGCATTTTGATTCTGAAAAGAAAACTGGCTTTGCCCATTTCTTATTAAAAAAACTTGTTGTAAATCCAGTTGTCTAATGGGATCTATATGAAGTTAGCTATGTCTGTATGCCCTTCTCCCACAAAATACTGTATAACTAGTGTGCTTGTAGTAGTTAACTCCACCATCTTTGTAAGCTAATGAAATTGTGAGTCACCCATTTATATCTTAATTTTTAATCATGTCAGTTCTTGAATGGGTATCTCCTTAGCCTGCTGATTTCCTTTTTCTTTCTAAAGAAAGTGGGTGGAGAAATTAATTTAGACGTTTGTTTGCAATAAAAAGAATTCATTTTACTCTTGTTTTGGGATTCTCGCCATCAAGGTTCAAAATCCCTTTATACAACTCCCAAGAGGAGAAATTTTAAGTGTGTGCTTTCTGGACAGCTTATTCTTTTATTCTGTACTTAGAACATTTAGGTTTTAAAAACTTAAATGTATATTGACAGTTGATTTTATAACAAGTTGAATTCTTCCCTTCCCCTCCCCCCCAGACGGCTTATAACATTTAATTGAGGGGAAAAGGTATACTGGCTGGGAGAAGTTAACGCTCACTGTATCATCTTTACAAAATGCTGACAGCTGTCCTCAACTGATAATTTTATATACATATATATGATACATGAAACTCTGGGAGCAGATGCTTTTAGAAGCCATCATACAAGCCAGTCATTGATTTCACTGCTACACAACACTGCTAACTTAACTGTAGCTATGTGATAACATTAGATCCCCTATTGTAATTATATTGGGTTTGCACAGAACACTTAATCTTCTGAAGGATCCTCACTATGAAGTGAGGAATCAGGAGTCAAACTGTAGAACTAAAATTTGACTTCAGCCTAGTATTTTGTTTTCAGGTTGCTTCTGGTAAGTTCAGGTTGGTGGTATTTCTGATGGTTCAGAATTTTGTCTTAGCCATTGAAAATCAGAATTTTAATGAGTTCATACTCTAGAAATTTTCTTACAAGCTGTAGTTGAATTGTAGATGATGGGTTTAGGTAGATGATGTAGATGTAGTTGACATTGAAACAAAGGCTAGTTACCATAGAAATTCTTAACAGTGCAGGGTAGCATCCATAGGTTTTTGTCTTTCTAGCAATTAACTTGATAACAACAACCACTGGCATGAATTTTCAGTATATGTTAGGATTGCATATAACTGTCCATCTTAATCAGCATTTAGGTATTACACAGTTTCCATTTGTGCCTTATAAAAATCTTGGGTACACTTTCCAGCTCAGATGTGCTTAATAAATTCACACCCACAATTACAACAGAAAAGTAATGGTCAGGTACTACTAGTTAGGTCCGTATGCCTAGATCAACCAAGAATTTGGAGGTGGGGTGATGGAATAAATACTGCCTGGACATTTTACAATTGCAAGCAATCTTACGATGAATGCTATCTATACTTGGGAAAGAAATAAGCTTAGGAAGTACTTAAATTCAGAAAAGGGGCTGGACGTGGTGGTGCACACCTGTGATCCCAGCACGTGGGAAGTGGAGGCAGGAGGCTCCTCACAAGTTGGAAGCCAGCCTGGGCTACATAGTTCAAGGCTAACCTCAACTACAATAGCAAGAACCTGTTGTCCCCCTCCCCAAACAGAACACCCCCCCCCAAAAAAAAAGACTAGCAAGCAAAGAAATTCCAGAAAAGCCAAGTTTTGGCAGAATATTTATGGAGTCTTGGTTTCTTCCCTGTGCCTGTCACCCTTCCACTCCCATGGAAGCAAAATCTGAAGCACATACAGTTCTAAATGGATCCTAGAGAAAAAACTTGCTTTGGGTTCAAAGTGGTTTCATGCAAAACCAAACATGGGGTAGGATACTGGGGGTGTGGCTCTGGTACAGCACTTAAGTAGCATGTTCACCTCTGGAGTAGAAACAGCTGACTAGGAAAGAAGACACAGATAGGAATAACCACAACTAACTTAAAATTTCTTTATTGCTGGTGGCCCGCATGGTAACAGCTGGCCTTTGGCTCTGAATTCTAAGACAGTGGTGATCATCCACTTATTTTATAATATCGGGACAGCAGCAGAAGCTCTGAAATGAAACTTACAGTTTGACCAAGTTGAGTTCAGCCAAACAAAAGGAAGCCATCTTAGTTTTCTTAGAATTATTCTAGGAAACATAGCTTAATAGAAGTTTGAGTTACTTTTCACCTGGAAATTTTATATTCATAAACAGATTCTGCTCTGTATTTAAAATTTCCTCAGTTATGGAAATTGACATTTTTCTATAAACATGTTCACTAACAAATTGGTTTTTTTCTAGAACCATGTCTAATGTATTCCACTGCATAAAACGTGTTTTAGTTTTTTACAAAGAGTATTTTAGTTTTTTAGGTAACAACATACATGTGGATATAAAAGACCGAATTTTGATCTATGAGAATCTAATTGGAAATAAGTAGAATAAAGTTCCCATAATTTCTGGTGCATAACTAAAATGTTGAAAAGCGTGACGTGTATGGCAACAGTTTACTCCTTAGCTCCTGTCCCATACTCGAGATTTCCCTAGTCAAAAGTGATAGACCGAGGATTTTATCCAAAGCCATTTTCTCCCCTAAAATTCTTAAAATTTAAACCTGGATTTGATAGTAATTAAAAACTTGGTGTCAATTGCCTAAACTTGCTGAAAACTTTTCATGCGGAGAGTTTTTGTTTCTTGGATGTTTTTCAGCTTGGAATTCTTATTTTTTGGCCATAGCTGTTACTCATTAAAACACAATTATACATCTAACCAGTTCATTGAATTTTAAGGTTTTAGTCTATCATTTTTGCTTATTATTAGCACCACAGGTACATGTTTGTAAGACAAAAGACTCAGATAACTCATGTAGGAGTGGACTTGTCTTACTAACCTTAACATAGTTTTATTTTTGAAAATGAGGTATAGTGGTGATTGAAGTAGTATGCATTTTTTGAGTGTATTTGTGTATGCTAGTTTAATTTGGTGTTAACACCTAGGTCCATATCAGATTTGCAAAGCTTTGGACCAGGACCTCAGATTTTAATTGGGAAGTAGCTTAAGATTGTGTACTTAACACTTTTCCATGCTTGCCAGTTAACCAAAAATATACACGATAGAGTAAGTAGTTGCTTTTGACAGTTGTATGGAAATTGATGGAGGGATTACATTCATGAAGTTAACGTAGGATTCAGAAAATACAATACCTAAGTATTTTGTGGATTCACTTGTGATTAACCCAGTGTTGGCAGGCGAGTTTATCAGAATCCTTGGTTAGATGAACTTCTAAGACACCTAGTACAATGCTATTAGTAGAAGACTTATAAATTTGTAACTATATGATTTACTTGAATTTTCATGCCAAGACTCACGTGCTTGCATCTTGACAGCACAGGGTTTTGCTTTGAAACAGCTAAATCTGGGTGTGAGAAAATTCTATACGGTAGTTGAAACTGATAAGGATAATGATAGTCTGGACTAGTCCAAGTCTGATTGAGTTCTTTGTACCATTACCACAGTCTGCTTGCCAGTGCATAATCAACCCATGTGCATGTTCAGTTTGGTTATTTGTGATACTGGAAATTCTTCATGGATTGCTGGCTGAAGAGCTGACACAGTATAGTATCCGGCTGAACTATTTGTAGTATGTTCTTTCCTGTTCCCTTTGATAGGCTCAGCCCATATTAGAGAAGGTAGAATGAGTTGTACTTGGTAAACACTCAGAATGTTGCTACACTAGTACTAGTCAAAAAGCTTGAGTTGCCAAGAATAAAGAGATGGCCTGTAGACATCTAGTTTATGTGCTATATAAGTATTGCAAAAACAAAGATAAAATTAATACTGATGACAGTTTATTTGGCAACCTACTTTAGAGCTGTTAAGGGAGAGTTATGGACAAGTACAAGAACAAAAGGTTCCAATGTACTTTATTTTTTTCTTTGAAAAGTAATAAAGCAAAAAATATGCTGATTTAAATTTCATCTCCTTTTCCTTAGTCTGTCCATGTGAATGTGCTGTGTGGAAGAGTAAAAGGGCCCAACTAAATGTGTTCCAGTGATTCTAATAGGTATTCCAAATTAATTGTATATTTAACAGTTGTTATGTTAGGGTTCTAGGATCACTGTCAATAAAATTTATTTTTAAAGATGGGAAAAGTAATTGGTAACCAGGTGGACAGATTCTCAGGGAAAAATAAGTTTTCTGATTTTTCCTTTGCATGCCTGCACTGAGTATTGGTGTCCTCTCTACAGTTGGATGTCCTTCCATAAAACTTTGTATACATATCTATACTACATTCCCTAACATTAGAGATGAAATAAAAACTTGAGTTTTAATGTAAAACAGTGAGTAGGATAACTTTCTGTCCTTGTGTTTCCCTAAAATCTTTTCTGGATTTATACACAGACTGCTTTAGACTATCTGAAAAACAGATTGAACTCCTTTGGGTAATGAGCATTAAAAGTGTGAAGTCAGTTGGGAAGTAAATTTGACAGACTGACGGAATGGGAAGGTTTGTGGTGTAAGCTTGATGCCAGTCCAGAGCATATAATCTGTGTAAATCCACTTTGATAACGCTCAGAGGAAATTAATTTTTCCTACTACCAATTGTAATGTTTTTAGATAAGAATGAGAGGACTTGGGTGCAGGTGTAATACCTGTAGGTATCAACATTTAACTCAGTGCATTATGGCTTCTAAAGAGCAAGCAGCTCAAGGTTTCATAACCATTTCTGTTCATTAGGAAAAAACCAGTGAAACTAGAAAAATAAAATTCGTTTCAAAAGTAAGCTTTGAATTTACGTGGTAAAGCATACTTTTTCATTTGTCTTCGTGGTATAGTGGAAAAACGATTTCTGTGGAAACTTAAAAAGGTATATGTAAAGAGATTATTTTGATTGCAACTAAAGGCTTGCCCTTTGATGGGTGGTTTTCAGTGTTCGGGACATTAATTGCTAGAAAACCGGTGGAGGAAGAGGTACCACTCATTGCTTTGATCTATACTTCAAAGTGAACAGGAGTCTTGTCTGTTACTGTTACCAGAGGTAGCCTTAAGATGAAAATAATGTTAATGTCATCCTTTAGTGAATATATAATGGTTGAAAAGCACTCAAATGTTCACAATACATCTGTAGTGCTCACATTACAAACTTATTAAGTGCAATACTCTGAAGAATATATGATAAAATTTTTCTTGTCCCAGCTGTTTCCCTTTTAAAAAACAATTTAAGTTCTTAATGTATAAAATAAGCTGTGTGGAAATACCAGTATCTGGGTAGTGATATTGGCATATTGACCTGATTTGATATTTACTGGACTATTTTAAGATGCTTCCAAAGTTTATTCTAGAGAACTGCTACAAATAAGATTTACAGCAATCGTTTTGATTTTTGTACTTTGCTCATTAAGATCTGCTTACCCAAAAGATAGTATATATTTTAACATGACTTTTAAAGGGGTGGCTTGACCCCGTCACAGATTTTTATCTAGGAATAGGAGGATTCAAACCCTGTTTGATCCCTCTTTGCTGAAAAGTGCATAAACAGGAATCCTGAATTTATTATATAGACCTCCTCGCATTATATAATCGAAGCAAAGGGAAACCAGCGATGGAGTTAGAGGTACGTAGACTAAAGAGATGCTTGCAAATCAAATAATGGTTCTAGTGGAGTCAAGAACTTTTGCTGCCAAACCCAGTCAATATAAATCACAAATCAGAGAAGAGCTGCTAATTTAAATTCCCTGAGGTCCCTTTACTTAACTGAGATGGAAAAGAAAGTAGTCAAAAAAGGAGGAGGGGTGAGGGAAGGGGAAAATTTGTAAAGTGCTAGGAAGATTAATAAAAGTAGATATTGTAGAAAAGCTATCAGAAGCTTTCAAAACTAATAACTACAATTCTATTTTGATCAGCTATTTAGCTGGTACCTTCTGCTATATCATCTAGTGTGAGATTTCGGAATTAATGGAACAATGAAGGAAGCAGTGTGCTGGAGGCTTCCAAAGGAGTATAGAAGGTAAGTTTCTCTTAATTTGCAGTGCAGGAATGGGATGGGGAGCAATCTTGGATCCTGCTTATTAGCAGTTAGTAATTCAATCCAATGTTTATTGGCTACTTAATTGGCATCTTTTGGGGAAAGTAGACTAGGTAACAGAAATTTAGGCCTGGTCGACTTTGGAGGTGCCTGTGATCCAAGTATGCTAGGAGACTGAAGTATTTTTTTTTTGTACTGGGACTCAAACTCAGGACCTTGTGCTTGCCAGGCAGGTATTTGTGCTGTTGAGCTATAGCCCCAGCCCTTGGAGTAAGATTTTTAATTCAAGTTCCAGCCTGGCAAAAAAACGAGATCTTGCGAAGAAAGGGAAGTGAAATATGGCACAGTGCCAAGGGCCTGGGTCAGTCATCAGCACAGCACACAGAGATAAAGGGCTGCTACACATGTAGTATATACTAGTTGGCCAGTAAAAGTGCCAACTGTTGTTAAGAGTTAAAGCACTTAAAGTGAGAAGCTAAAGGAAAAGTGAGTATAGTTCCTAGAAATTAACAAGCAGGAGCGGAAGTTCATAGGAAAGGCATTCCAAGTAGAGCAAGGCATTTCAGTGGAGCCATAGATTCTGGTGAGAAGGTCATGATGTGCTGGGAGGTTTGGCAAAATCTCCTGTAGCTAAGATTGATTGCAGTTGTGTACCATTTGGGAACATGATGTTCAGGAGGAACGAATGTGTATAGTTACGTCTATACAGTGACATTTTTAAAGTAATGCAACTAAATTAAGTGCACTGGAACTGTTCTGTCTAGGCCTTCAGTTTGTCCAGTCATTCTGCTGTGAAAATGAACAAACCTTGTTAAATGAGGATGGTATTGGAAAAATTTACCAGCTGGAAGATTTCTCTTACTGAGGGTAAGATGGAATTATGGTATGTTGCAGCTAGAAGACACTTGAAAATGACTCCATTTGCCTGGTTTTACATGTTATAGATAAGTGTGTGAGTGTTAAGTATCCTGTGTACATAGTTTGTTAAAATGTCAAGATTTATTGCTTATTTTCTGCCAGTCAAGCTACCCTTTAAGAGCTTCCATGTTGAGACGGTATGGCTCTGCAGGCTGACCCTAAACTCACTGTGTAGCCAGGCTGGTTTGGGAACTTGGAACAGCCCTCCTGTCCCAGCCTCCCAAGTGCTGGGATTACAGGCATGCACCACCACACCTGGCAAGACTTAACACATTTTCTTTTAAATCATGACCAGTTTGAACATTAAGACTGCATTACTACATACATGTTGGTCTGTGCCAGTAAGAGCGGGCGGATTTTGTAATTGCATCTTCCTTTACAATCAGTGTAAAAAGCCCTCCCTTTGGTGGCTGCCAAATCAGAATCAATAAAACTTTTGTCAGTGCATGTTTGGCAACATTCACTGGTAGTTGTGGCATTTGGTAAACCACATGACCTCTGTACCCTAACCCTCAGTGACAGTCACACAGTGCCCTCTGGTGAACTGAACTGACCAAAGCCGCCTCCTTTCTTTGAGAAAGGATGCAAAACAAAGTAATTTCGGTCTGTTCCCTGCTCTGAAACACCACATCAATCAGACCAGCGACTGGTCACTTATCTATACCCCCTTGCCATATTGCATCTACTTTAACATTGTTGGCCAGAGTACTCGTGAATACCTGGAGCCAGGTGATTGGTCTTCAGCATTAGCTGAGACTGTAGTTGCATGCCACAGATTTCTCCTGGGTGAGTTAATACTGAGAATTCTGATGTTGGGTGTCTTTATTAAGATTTTTAAAACTGCAGTAGATAGTTTTATAAGTGTCTTATTTACATTAAGGTAATAAAAAATGCATAAAACTGACATTTTCATAACAAAATACTTTTATGCTGTATATATTTTAAATTCACTTATTAAAATCCTGCACACTTCAAAAAAGCATTCAGGGCAGCTGAAAACTTAATGTGATTTTTGTTTTTAAGGCAAGGTGTTTTGTTTTAGAAATACAGCTAGAAGATATTTATAAGCAAAGAAACTTTCTCCAGTGGGTCTTACAATTCTTGAAATGATATTGTCAATAAATTGTACTAATACTTTAGGCATGCCTGAAACACAGCAGAATGCTACACTGACAGTAAAGGGCCAGAATGACTTGGCAGTTTTCATACAAGTATGAAAAAGACGGACCATAACTTACACATGCTTTATTTACTCAGCTGAGAGCTACTGTGTCATGTGTGTAAAGTGCTCTGTAGCTGCCCCCCAGTGTTTGCTTGCACTGACTTCGAGGAGAGTTCTGTTGGTATTTTCTGTGTTCAGGTTGCTCAGTTGCTGCTGTTGGTTTTTCTTTCAGGATCAAGGTGGGTGCTTTCATATAAAATCTTACTTTTCATTCCTTCTCTGGCAATTCTTTGCCGGATTCTTTCCTTTGCATAATTATACCTGCAATGGAACCTTATAAAACAACATTAAGTTGTTAATATATACTATTCTTTATATTAATCACAGAATTTTGAAATGCTCACAGATGAAGATCTGAAGACTAAATAAAATTACAAGTGGTCTAATGTAGAATGCTATTTTAGGGTCAGTACCTATAATAATACCTACATAATATGAGGAATTCTGCCACCTTAGCTTGAAATGTTGTGGAACTTACATATTTTGAGATTCATTCTGGAATGTCTTGTCATTTATTGATGGATTCAAGTATTCATTCAACGTGGTATAATACGCGGATATTATGTAATACTTAAAGGCAAAGGCATTCCAGCACCATTGCTTTGTAAGATGG
Source organism: Dasyprocta punctata (assembly GCA_004363535.1). NCBI lineage: Eukaryota > Metazoa > Chordata > Mammalia > Rodentia > Dasyproctidae > Dasyprocta > Dasyprocta punctata. The sequence goes on along the minus strand of RJWM01018957.1, from coordinate 7,568 downwards.
ATTTCCATTAAAAACTCCTTCATAAGATTTTCAGAGGTGGCTCTCCAGAGGAGATTTGTTTGAAAAATACACAGGCTTTTGACCAAGGTGACCTACTGTGATTCTGGGTTTTATGGAGTGGATGGCAAACATACCAGCATCCTAAAGTCACCACAATAAATCCTCCTACGCCAACATCACATGATCTTCTAATTCTGCCTGTCAGGAACAAGGATTTAGAACCACCATAATTACTAAAGACACACTTACTCTATGGAGAAAAGAGGTATTTTGTGTGAAGGAATAAACATACTCACTAGTTAACAGAAAGTATCCAAGTCCGGCCACGACAGATCCTAATGAACCATACAATACTGAATCCCGTGCACAGGGAATGCTTTCAACATCTAAAATTCCTAGGAGCTTAAAGGTCTAGGTAAAAAAAAAGATTGAACAAGAATTTTAGTCCAAGGTAATGTAGCAAAGGTTACAGTGCAGTTTCCCATACTGTATTTTAAGATATAAATTCATGCCAGTGAACAACTCTGAATCAGTTAACACTATATTTGATAACTGCCATATAATTAAAATTAAACCTAGAAATTAGAAGCCTTCAAAACAAAGCCCTAAACAGTACTATAATTTTACATTCTGATACAACTTAATCAGCTGATTTGAAAATAAAGAACTTTTACATAAATTTCTTTGGGAACTTTGTCTTCAGTGATTTGGGAAGCAAATGAGAAAAGGTACTTATTTGTAATGAGTTCTTTGTACAGTCTTAAAATTGTATTGTGTTGACTTTCCCTAGTATGTTCAACCAGCTGTCAGTCTGATACACATGTCTGCAAATGGCAGAAATTTGTTTTGTTTGAGACATGTACTCAGTAACCTGGCATTGAACTCGCATCAGCCACCCCAACCTCAGCCTCCTGAGTTCTGGAATCACAATCTGTAGGTCCCAGAGGGGCCTGGGTTGGGTCCCTAGTGCTTTTAAAAAACAAAAACCCCAGAAAACTTAGAAGGATGTTGCTAATGTTTTCACCACTGCTTAAGAAAAAAACATGTAGTGTGAGGCAGCTGGATGAGTCTGTAGGGCAAAGCAGTAACTAACCTAGGAGGGACAAGTACACAGAACAAAACAACAGGCAAGCCACAGTAAAGGCTGAGACAAAGATAATTGCATTGTATTTCATCCGTGTTTTTTTTAGTATCTGCTGGCAAAGACAAAATGTGACTTTGTTCATATTAAAGTACAAATCATACACCCTGGCATTGCTTCATTTTTTTCTGTTGCCTTTCCTGTCCCCACACAGGACTGTGTTGCTAACCTACCATTTGCGGGCACATAAAAAGGCTGGGGGACTTAAAGCCAAGGAACACTGTGGTCAGGGCCAGGTCCAGCCAGGACCTAGTGAGCAGCCTCACCTCCAAAAGCAGCCCACTTCCCTAGGAGTTGGATGCTGGGGTCTGGGAACATGATACTTAGCAGCTACCTGGCCGAGTAGTTGCCACTATAAATGCTACAGTAAACCCCTCCCCAAGAGCCCCACATTCTTTGTAGGCTTCTCGGTTCTTTGGATTCCTTTCCATGACAGATGTTACACAGTTCCAGGGTACACTGCAGTCTGCACACATTCTTGGCACAGGGTGTAAATGCTACCACTGCCACTTTATACAGGTACATGGGCACCTGGAACTTTCCAGAAAGATTTTCAAGTCTCACTGTTACAGTATCGTGATCTGTGGTAATCTGTTTAAGAAACTTCGAGGTAGCTTTTACTTAACGCAATTTTGAAAAGCAAATTTCTAACAATGTTGGCTTTAAGTCATTGCACATAGTCCAGCAGTTCCACCCCAAACAACCATCTGATCTAATGCCAGGATCATTTATGCCTGTCATTTTCACTATTAAAATGCATTATCCAACCCTTTAGTGACACCAAGGCTCAGGGAGGAGCATTTCCCAAAGGCCACACGTCTAGTGGAAAAACGGAATTGTGAATACTAAATTCTACATTTGCAGTAGGCATTTAAATTTGGGAAAGATGCAGAGAAATCACAATGGTCTTCTGGCATAATTCTCCATCTCAATAAAAGGGAACAAGTGAACCACCTTTCAGCATGTACAGTGATTGATTTAGAAATGGGTCAAGAAAAACTTGTGTTTACTGAAGCACTCTTCATAAAACATGCATTTGACATTTGTCATGCAAGTATGTGGCCCCAATTGATTTGGAAATTCTTGAACTTTCCATCAAAGTGAGCTGGTAGTTTTTCTGTATTTAAGTACTATTTCCTTCACCACTAGTTAAATCTGAAAGTCTGCAAGCTGCCTAAGACATTGCAAAGTGGCTTGGATTACTTTAGAGCTGGTCTTCCCATATATGCAGTGATTCTCCTGCCTGTTCAGGGACTTAGCTGCAGAGCCCCACCCACACTGCCACCCCATCTTCCGATGCTGCTCCACCTACCCCATTCATGCTTTCACTGCCTTCAGGGAGGCACTGCAGGCAAAGACCACCGTCAAGGGGTGTAGGAGACATCCCTCTTTGTAAAAGCCACCTTACTCTTACCAGCATTTATTAGGTTGGCAAATACTTTGTTAAATTGTTTAGTTAGCTTAAAACAGCAAAGTGGTGCTATCACCAGCCATTCAGGACAGTTTTAGTGCTGTCCTCTAGACCCTGTATGTGGGCCCTTTTTTTTGGAGATAGGGTCTTGGTATGTAGCCCAGGTTGGCCTTGAACTTTTGGCAGGCCTCCTGCCTCAGCCTCCTGGACAGGAATTACAGGCATGTCCCATGACCCCTGGCTGCTGCCTTTTACATTCTCTGAAATGGAATCTTACTTTAGGTATCTAGGCTTCCCGTTAAAAGGTGGTTACCATGATGACTCCAACTGATAAATCAAACCCTGATACCTTAACAGAGGTGGCAAACCTTAGCCCTCGTAGTGACAAACAGCAGGCTGCAGCACAAGTGCCATCGGCTCACCACCAGCACTGTCCCAAGCTGCCACGCTTTGGTCTCATATTCAACTGCCTGTTAACACCTCTTGTTCACTTAAGTAGTGACCCTGAACTTCCAAAAGAATTTTCACCCCCAAACCTTGCTCTTAATGGCATCTCTACTAGCTTTCAGCCTCGGAAGATTCCAGAGTCATCCTTGATTCCTTTCATCACACCTACACCCACTGTATCAACAGGTCTGGACCTGAACCAAACCACTTTCTCAAGTTAATTGCTGCCATCAACCATCTGCTAGCAGCATCTAGATGTTCATTCCTCCCAGGTGTGTTTCTTTGACTGCTCCGGACACCACGTGCTCCTTGACCACAGCTCTGCAGGCCCCAGCATTATTCATCTGCTCCTCGGCCCAGACACAATTCGGGCACGGTGGCCGCCTCACCTCTCACAGACCACGCTGGTAACTGCCCAGCAAAGTGGCTCTGCCCCTGGATCTTTTTTTTTTTTTTTTTTGGCGGCATCGGGGATTGAACTCACAACCTCGCGCCTGCCATGGCAGGCGCTTACGGCACTGAGCCAAACTCCCAGCCCTGATTTTTTGAGGCAGGGTCGCACTATATAGCTCAGGCCGGCCTTGTGCTCGCGTTGTAGCCCAAGCCGGCCTCGAACTCACAACGCTCCGCCTACCTCAGCCTCCCGAGTGCTGGGATTACAGGCGTGCGCCACCACGCCCGGCTTTGCCCCTGGATCTTTTCCAGGTTGGTTCAGTAACTGGAATTCTTCCTGTACCATTCCCCCAGGAGAATGTGAGGGTCATTAAGGACTGACTGTGCTTATTTTGATTAAGCCTATATCCCTAGAACCTACTCAAATGCTACATTTTGAATGAGTAAATTAGTGAATTTGGAATTTCCCTGAATGTGAATTTTATGCACCAAATTACTTCAAAGTTTGTCAAAGAACAAGAATGAAAGAAGATGAAAGACAAGGGTTTGAGGTTTCACTATGGAGCTCAGGCTGGTCTCAAAATCCCGCCTGAGCCTCCTCTTGAGTGCTGGGATTAAGTGCACCACCATGCCTAGCTCCAAGTTTTTAAGGCTTAGTTCTGTCTGAGGACTTGTTTAAACTACCCTCCTACTGGAATGATCACTAACAAATCCTCTTTAAAAGATAACTGGCTTCCTTTAATGACAGTATCCCAGTCTGTTAAACATAGCTTATATTTTAATGCCTCTGATATGTACTAATTTATGTAAAATTTACTTGTAGGTCATTAAACATCCCCTTCACCCACCTGATAGTGCTGTTTTTAGCTTTGCAGCCATCATGCATTAGGTTTTGTTTGCTACTGACATCTAACAGGTTGAATTTTTTCATTTTTATTTCTAGTGGATTAAATCTTTTGGACACTCAAGTCCAAGATCACATAGCCAGATCTAGGATTTAATGTTTGTAGTTGTGGTGTAACTTGAAATATGCAACTTTCAAAACAACAGCACTTTTTAACACTATTACAGATGGTTGGTAAATGGGAGTAAAAAAACAAAAAATAGAACACCAAAACCTGTTAAGGCTTTAATACAGAATAATTCTAGCCAACAGTTGTTTTAATATGAAGATCTGATGTCCTGGCCAAATTTAGAAATCTCCAGAGATGGGCAAGAAGTAAACAAACATTTGGAGTCAAGGATTTGACGCGTTGTTATCATCTACTATTTTCTGAACACCGATTACCTGTTCCACACATTGAGAGGCTATATAAGTTAGGTTGTTTTATAAGAAACCCAGGAGGGCTGGGGATTTAGCTCAGCGGTTCAAGCGCTTGCTTGGTAAGTGCATAATCGTGAGTTCGATCCCCCGGACCAAAAAAAAAACAAAAACAAAAGCCCAGGAAAAGTTACCTTCCAAATGTACTACAGAAACGATCAAGCATGTCCAAGATGCACCAAAGATGAGAAAAAACCCTCCTTCGGCTCTGGGCGTCACTCGAGGCCCTCCCTTCCAGGGAGATCAGAGCGAGCTTAGTTAAAACAGGGTGAAAACGGCTTCCTCTACAGGATGGAAGTGCCCTGTGACGACTGTGGAAGACGGGAGAGTGCAGGCTGTTGGTTATGCACAACGCTGCACACTCCTACCTGGTCTAGACTCAGAGAAAGCTTGTAAGAAATTCCTCACCGTTTCTTTTTTGCGGTACTGGAGATTAAACCTAAACCCTTCGCAATAAATTATTGTACCTCCCAGGCCTTTTTTTTTTTTTTTTGAGGTATGAAGTGGCCGAGGGAAATCTGCCTTCTTTCTTGAAAAAGGTTAATTTCAGGGGTGTATTTTAGATATACACAATAACGTTTATCACAGGAACGTGCGCCTGTACGTGATATATCTTGATTCCTTTTACCCCCCATTCCCCTGCTCTCCGAATTTGGGATCCTCCTGCCTCAGCCTCCTAGAATGCCGGGATCACAAGGCGTCCACCATTACAACCGACTACTCCATTTCATCTAGTCTGCTCTGGGCAAAAATGTATCGGAATATAATAAGACTTTCATTCCCTAGCGTCTACTGAATCCCACTCTGTTTAAATGTAGCGTACATCATTAAAAACCAAGGACCCGTCGTCGGAACCTTCACTAGCAAAATGCAGCGCAGTGTCCTTGTCTGCAGAATTCGGTCACAGGATTCGGGAGTCTGCGGTCTCACAGCGACCAGCAGCTAAGTCTTCAACCATGCGGGTCCCTCCTCCCCCAGCTCCGGACACTGTCCCGGGGAGTCCTATACGGATGTCGAGGAGGGCTTTGATGGCTTCCAGCCCACGGCGGCAGAGAAGCCGGACACGTGCACTGGGCAGGAGCTCCGAGAGGCCCCGGCCCGCCGCCCGCCGCCCGCCGCCCGCCGCCCGCCACCCGCCACCCGCCACCCGCCACTCATCGCCCGCCGCGCGACCGCTACCGGTTTACCTTCCCCTTCTCGGGCTCGCCGGGCTCCGGCGTGGCCGCCATGCCCGCGAATCGGCGGCCCGCGCGACCCCTTGTATCCGCCGAGCCGCCGGGCGGAAGCCGCGTCGGCCCCGCCCCCTGGCACGCCCACTCCACCCCGTCCCCCGCCCCCGCGCGCTAGCCGCCATTTTAGGGAATGCTCCCGAAGCTCTGCTACGGCCGCGCCGACTGCTGGGCGGTCACCTCCTTTGTTCAATCGAATGGGCCCCACTCTTTACCCAGCCCGCAACCAGTCCGCAGGGCCGGAGAGCCGGGAGAAAGCGGGCTGGAGAAACACCAAAGCTGTCCGGTGCGGGGGACTGGCGGCGCGGGATGGAATGAGGCGGTGCGGCGCGGGGCGGGGCGGGGCGGAGCCAGTCTCTGGCACGGAGTCCGCGCCTCTTGGCGCTTCAGCCCCGTCCGCCCTAACCGCCATTACTAACCGTCGCCCCTGCGCGCGCTCCTGTGCACGAGCCCGGATGCGCGCCGAGGGGTGGGGCCGCGGGCGCGCCGCCGCCGCTTTGTCCTTCGGGGCGGTCCCGCGGCAGGGGTCTGCCTGGCACGGGCCCGGAAGTCGTCTCGCGCCGGCTCGGCGGCCCTCGTCCCCTACGTGTCCTTTGTCCTTCCGGCGCCAGGACAGGCCCGCGTCCTTGGTGCCACCCTAGCCCCCCTCCCCTGCGCCGCGGCCATTGGTCTCTCGCCCGCCGCTGGCTGTTGCTGCTCCCACGCCCACACCGCCTCCCTGTTCTCGCGTTGTAGCTGAGTGACTTTGAAATAGCACCGCTCCTCCCCCCGGGAGGGAACTGGGGACAAAATGGAGGCGGCAGCTCGCGGGGAAGCACGTGCAGGGCGCCCCGCGAGCTGCCCCTGTGTTCGCTGGCGACGACGCGGGGCCTTTCCGCCCTGTGCGCCGCTCGAGGGGGCGCTCGGGGGGCTTGCGGGATCCACCGCCGAGCGAACTGCATCTCTAATCCCCGCGAAATACACAACCGCGGCGTGAAACAGTGCTCTGTGTGTGTATGTGTGTGTGTGTTTCTCTGTGGCGGTTTTTTTTTTTTAAGTATCTATTTTGAAACGAGACAGGCTATAATGCTTATTAGGAAATAGAAACAATCCCAGCGATGACATCCTACCAATTTTATGTTCTCTGCTGAAATTCTTCTGCCAGTTATGCTCTAAGCTCAGTCTGCAAGGTGTAATTTAAGGTGGTAGTATTCCATAAAGGAGGGAGGAATTCTTTTGATGCAGTTTCTAATTATGTTGTAAAGGGAGAACTGGAAAAGTACCAAGTAAAATACCAATAAGTCACCCTATTTTATTTTTCATTGCGATTGAAAAATTGCCAGAGTAGACTTAAGCGGGGCCCATTTCATTTCTCTTGAATATTTTTGTATGCTTTCGTATTAAAATTCTTAATGTCAGAAAGAATTGCATACTACCGACCTGTTTTATTTTGGTTTAAAGCTTACAGAGGCAATGTGCTGATTATTGTTACTCTCCTATTGGCTGGTTTTGAAATTGTTTTGCTTTGGTTTCTTTTCTTTTGTTTAATATAACAATATGCAATGTGCTGGTTATTGTTACTCTCCTATTGGGTGATTGTGAAATTGTTTTACTTTGGTTTCTTGTCTTTTGTTTAAAATAAAAAAT
>RJWM01018956.1:0-40103 GCA_004363535.1 Dasyprocta punctata | reverse complement strand
TGTATAATCTTTCTGATAACTTGCTGTTCTATTTGCCAGTATTTTATTGAGGATTTTTGCATCTATGTTCATTAGGGAGATTGGCCTGTACTTTTCTTTTTTGGTTGGGTCTTTCTCTGGTTTTGGTATTAGGGTAATACTTGTTTCCAGGAATAAGTTAGGGAGACTTACTTCCTTTTCAATTTTATTGAAGAGTTTAAGGAGTGTTGGCATTAAGTCTTCCCTAAATTTCTTGCAGAATTCAGTGGTGAATCCATCAGGGCCCTGGTTTTTCTTTGTTGGTAGGGTCCTAATTACGTTTTCAATTTCATTAGCTGAAATTGGGTTATTCAGCAGCTTTACATCTTCCTGATACAGCTTTGGTAATTCATAGGTTTCTAGGAATCTGTCCATTTCTTCTGTTATCAAATCTATGTGAGTAAAGGTTTTCGAAGCAGGTGTTGATGATCTTCTGTATTTCCACAGGGTCTGTAATGATTTTACCCTTTTCATTTCTTATTGCATGAATCTGAGTTTTTTCTTTCCTCTTTTTGATAAGGTTGGCTAGGGTTTTATCAATTTTATTTACTCTTTCAAAGAACCAACTCTTCGATTCTTTAATTCTTTGTATTGTTTTATTAGTTTCAATTGCATTAATTTCTGCTCTAATCTTAATAATTTCATCCCTTCTTTGGGCTTTGGAGTTGACTTGCTCTTCTTCTTTAAGAAATTTGAGGTGCAGCATTAGGTTGTTTATGTGTGTTCTTTCCATTTTTCTGATGTGGGAGTTTAGTGCTATAAATTTCCCTCTGAGGACTGCTTTCATTGTATCCCACAGGTTCCAGTAATTTGTATTTGTATTTTCATTCAATTGTAGATATTGTTTAATTTCTTCTTTAACTTCTTCTGTGTCCCATTGGTTGTTTAGGAGAGTGCTATTTAATTTCCATGTGTTTATGTGCTTATCATAGGTTTTTTTGTTATTCATTTCCAATTTTACTGTGCTATGGTCAGATAATATGCATGGAATTATTTCAGTTCCTTTGCATTTACTTAAGCATGTTTTGTGGACCAGTATATGGTCTATTTTAGAAAATGACCCATGTGCAGCTGAGAAGAATGTGTATTCTGATGTTGATGGGTGAAATACTCGGTACACATCTACTAGGTCCATTTGTTCACAAGTTTGATTCAGTTCTGTTATTTCTTTGCTGATTTTTTGTTTGGTTGATCTGCCTTTCTGTGACAATGGGGTGTTAAGGTCCCCTGTTATAACTGTATTATTGTTTATTTGGTTTTTCATGTCTATTAAGAATTGTCTTACATAGTTGGGTGCTCCCATATTTGGTGCATATATATTTATGATTGTAATCTCGTCCTCTTGAAGTTTTCCCCTAACAAGTATGTAGTGACCTTCTTTATCTCTTTTGATCATTCTCGGTTTGAAGTTCATATTGTCTGCAAACATAATAGCTACCCCTGCTTTTTTCTGGGTTCCTGTTGCATGGAGTATTGTTTTCCAGCCTTCGATTTTTAGTCTGTGAATTTCCTTTTGAGTGAAATGTGTTTCTTGTACACAGCATATTGTTGGATTTTGTTTCTTAACCCACTCTGCTAGTCTGTTTCTTTTTATTGGTGAGTTGAGACCATTTACATTGATTGATATAACTGATATGTACTGACTCATCCCTGTCATGGTATCTTTCTGTTATTGGTTTTCTACATATTCTGTTCAATTATTTGCCCTGCTTAGTGGTTTCCTTTTGTTGTTGTTCTTAAGATTATAGCTATCTTTGTCTCTTTCTAGAGTGTCTTTCAGCACTCTTTGTAGTGTTGGTTTGGTGGCCATAAATTTCTTCAGTTGTTCTTTGTCATGAAAGTATCTTATTTTTCCATCAATTTTTAAGGATAGTTTTGCAGGGTACATCAATCTGGGTTGAAAGTTGTTTTCTTTCAGGATTTGAAATACTTCACTCCAAGCTCTTCTTGATTTAAAGGTTTGTGTTAAGAAGTCTGCCATGATTCTGATAGGCTTTCCTTCATAGGTGATCTATTTCCTTTCTCTGACAGGTTTTAGTATCTTGTTCTTGTGCTGTGTTTCTGATACCCTTATTATTATGTGTCTGGGTGAAGATTTATTTTGGTTATAGTTAATTGGGGTTCTGTATGCCTCAGTTACCTGTATTTCAGATTCTCTTCTCATGTTTGGAAAGTTTTCTGCTATTATTTCTGTGAATAGTCTTCTCAGGTCATTAGTATTGACCCCTGCTTTTTCATTTATGCCTATTAATCTTATGTTATTTCTCTTGGCATTATCTTGCAGCTGTTGAATTGTTGTTTCTTGGTTCCTTACTATTTTTAGGCGATCTTTTCTTTCGTGGCCATGATCTCCCATGCTGTCTTCAAGATCTGAGATTCTATCTTCAGCTTCATTCAAGCAGTTTTTCAAACTTTCCATGGAATTTTTCATTTCCTGCATTTCCCTTTGAATCTGTTTCATGCATTTCCCTTTGAATCTGTTTCATGCATTCTGTTTGTGTCTTATATTGTTCATTCAAAGTTTCCATCATTTTTTATGTTCTTCTATTTTTTTATCTTGCTCTTCTTTAGATACACACAACATTTCTTTAATAATGATTGCCATTTCATTTTTTAGCTGAGAGATTATTTCTGATATGAATTCCTCTATAGCTTCACGGAATTGTTTCTTTACTTCATTTGCTATCATTTCAGAAAGTTCAGTTGTGTGACTCCGTGTCTTCCATTTCAGTGTCTCTTGGGTTTGTTCTCCACAGGCTGGGGGATTGAGATTGCCTGTCAGTCTTTCGTTTTGTCATTTTCTTCTGGGACCTGTGCGACTCTGTGTCCTGCAAGGCTGACCAGGCATTCCCCTGATGGGTTGTGCTGAGTTGCGGGACTGAGTAGAGCTGGATCCTCTGCGCAGCTAGTGAGAGCGCACTCCTCTGCACAGCTAGTGAGGTGCTGCTGAAGCTTCCACTTTACTGGATGGGGGCCGAGACTTCCCGGACCCTGGCAACTAGGTGGAGCATACCCCAGAGTGTGGCGCCACCCAGACCCTGAGTCTTGCTGCAAAGAGTTCAGAGCCTCTGGAGTGCCAGGCAAGCCTGGGCAAGTACCAGACCTACAGTGCCAGGGCCTTACTCCTGGATGGGCAGTCCCACAACCTCTAGGACCCACCGGGCCTGCCACTCCACTGAACAGTGGAGCTTGTGCATGCCCTGCGCTCTGATGGGCAGAGCCCAAGCTCTCCAAGGCCCTGCAGCTATGCTGGCCAGTCCCTGATGAGTAGCTCTGGGGTCCTGGACTGGGCTGGTCTCAGTACCTCTGTGTCCTGCAAGACTGGCCGGGCATTCCCCTGGTGGGTTGCACTGAGTCGTGGGACCGGGTAGAGCTGGATCCTGTGCGCAGCTAGTGAGGGCGCACTCCCAAAGTGTGCTGATGGAGCCTCCGCCTTACTGGGTGGGGGCTGAGACCTCCCAGACCCAGGCAGCCTGCTAAACTATTTTTTAAATGCTGTGGTTTCTGCTCCTAGAGAAATGAAAATTTGTCCACCAAAGACAGGTACAATTATGTCCAGAGCATCATTAAAAACTGGAAAGAGATCAAGTGTCCATTAAAAGGAAGATGACTAAACAAAGTGTAATACATCTATATGATGGAATCCTGGACAGCAAGATATGTACCCATGACCATAGATGAATTTCACAGACAGTATGTTGAGCAAAGAAAACCAGACAAAAAGAGCACACACTCCATGGTTCCAATTATATGAAACTTTTACAACAGATGAAACTAATCTGTAGTGGAAAAAAGTCAGAACAGCAATTTCCTGGGGTAGAAGACAGGCAAGGTCATAGGGGGTGGAATTAACTGAAAGGAGGACAGAGGGGCCCTTCCTGTTTCCATCGTGATGTTCTATACCTTGGTAAGAGTTTCAGTTACACACATGGGTGTATTTGTCAAAACTCATGGCAAAATATACTTAAGGTCTGTATCATTTCATTGCTTCTGTATTTTTTTTTTTTTTTGTCTCAAGAGACAAACAAAAGAACCTCAAAATAAATAGTGAACTCTAGTTAATAATATGCATGCTGAGGTATTTAGGGCTGAAGCAATGTACTTTAAAATGTGCTTCTCCAAAAAAAAAAAAAGTGAGATGGGTTGGTGGATGGAAAGGTGGAAGATATGGAAAAAGGTAAGTATAGTAAACCATTAATTATATTGCCTATGTGGGTGTTTGTTGTAAAATTATTTCTACTTTACTACATGTTTAAAACTTCATCAAGAAGGCCGGACCTGGTGGCTATAATCCCAGCACTTGAGAGGCTGAGGCAGGAGGATCGCTTCAAATTCGAGGCCAACCTGGGCTATATAGTGCATTCAAGGCCACCCCGAACTACACAGAGAGACCTTGTTTCAAAAAAAAAAAAATTCATTAAGAAATGTTAAGGGGAAAAAATCAGTAAAGGATATAAAGAGAATAAAGACTAAATTGCTGTACACAAGGATTTTTAGCTAGAATTATCCTTTGAAATAGGTGTGTGGTAGGACATTTCCAATAGGGAAGTGTGAGACATCAGGAGGTCACATCTCTATTTCAGTCCTTTCTTGCAGGCTGCTGTTTGCCTGCCTTCTAAGACACACATGCATCACTTGAATGAATGCCCGAAGGAAGCTCCTGCGTGTGGAAGCCCAAACTAAGTTCCTTCTCCAGTTTGTGTTCCTATCCCTCCCCTTCCTTCATTTTCTGCCTTTCTCATATTCTCTGTGCTTCATGGACAAATCTGTGACTAGCAAAACTTTAACATTTTCTCAATTGTCATAATACCAAGTCACTTGTTTTTTCAAGAAATCTGTGTGCTTCATCAACCCCCGCTCTGGTTAGATGTGAGCTCCAAGAGCTGGTGTAAGAACAACTGAGTGTAACACAATGCCCAGAGTTAAGTTCTGATGGGCAGAATTATTTTATGCTTTGGATTCCTGGGATGTGGGGCTCTCAGGGCTAAAATTGGGGTGAATGAGTATATTAGTACATTTTCATTACTTCCACAAAATACCTGAGGCAGGCTACTTTATAAAGGGGGTTCTTTTTATTTAGTCAGTGAGCTATATAGAATCCTTTCAATAGACATGTCATTTTTTCTAGATTAAAATTAACCAATGTTCATTTTTTAATGTGCAATCTAAGATCCCTATCGATGTCCTTTGAACTCGCAGAACACAATGCTTGTTCATCTCCTAACACATCCTATCTATGCCTTGTATGAAGTAGCTTCCACTGCCCCCTACCCCTCCACCCCTCCCATATCCATGTTCCATTTACCTCTCAATCTTCTCCACATTCAAATTGCTAGTCCTTTTGTACTCAAGACCTTAGAAGCACGTGATAGAATGGGAAATAAAGTGAAAAAAAAGTTTCCTAGTAACAGAAAAGGAAGGAAAAGGCAGGCAAAAAGCAGGGAAGTAAACATTATTTGTAATAATCCTCCAACTCATCTGCCTAATTTTCCCAGACCAGAGGCTTCCCAGGGTGAGAAATAAGAAGAAAAGATGGACGCACAAACAGAGAGCCCAAGTGTCACTTGATCCTGGAAGCAAGAGGCCTTTTTATCCTGCATCACAGGAAGAAGCTGGAGTACTAACAAGACCTCATGAAGAAAATTGATGGGTAGCTTGTTTAATCATACTGGGAAAAGGTGCAGGGATTACCATGCGCCCCAGAAAGGCTTTGATGTAGCACAGAATATCAAAAGGATCTTGCCAAGAGAAACATACCCCTTGCTTCCTGCACAAACTAGCAGTGCAGAACCACAGAGGCCATGATGTACCTGCAGACAGTGCTGATGGGGGATACTGAGGACCAGAAAGGAACCCCCTCCTGATCCTTCAGGTTATATAAGCCCCTAAAATTAGCTATGACCCAAAAAATGACTGGGACCCCAGCTGAGTTTATTCCAACTTGCTAAAAAGTAGGACTCAGACATTAAGTTGTTAAAGAAAAATATGGGAAGTGTTCCTTCTTACATAGGTTGAAAACTAATATGTACAGCTCTGCCATATTTATTTCCGTACCGAGCTTATCCTTTCTAAACTATAAAAGAGCAACGATTGTACCTGTCTTGTCTTTCTGTCTTCCGCAACTGCCATTGTAGTAATTCATGCAAACGTTTTCAATAACTGCGTTTTTCAATCTATTGGAATTGAATCAAGTACAGATTTGGAAATTGACAGCAGGGTTGGCTCTGCAACAGCAATGAGATGTTTATTCTTGATTTATGGGAAGAACTCTGAACATTTTGCATATTTTCATGGGAAAATGAAAAAGTCGATCAATGGCCTGGACAGATCAATGGAATCTGCTTCTCCAGCAGAGTGAAGGTTGCATGACCCTAGTGACAAGGAAGAACTGGCAATATCACTCACTTGTGGTCAGAACACTTGCACTTTTGCAAAGGTGGACCACAGAATTTAAGACCTGGGAGGGACTTCCCCTAGCCAAGGGAGGGGAAACCTGAGGCTCAGAGATATGCGGCAGTTTGTCCAAAATCGGGGAGTCAGTGAAAGAGCCAGGGTACAGGTTTGCCTCCTCACTTTCCCCATCTGGGGGAGGGGTCATGGTCACCCTTCTCTGCGTCTCTTGCATGGCCTCGACCCTCTTGCTCTGGTCTCTGCTGTCCACCCACCCATGCCCACCCCTCAGCCACTGGAGAAAACTTAGCTCGGATCAATGTGAAGCCTCTGATCTCTTTGTAGATCTGGTCAGCCGAGTTCTGCTTGAGCACATCAGACAACCTCTCAAATTCATGACTGCTAGGCTTGCTCTAGCCTCCCTCGCTGCCTGTAGTGTTGCAGTCTTTCTCTGCCCAACTCTGTGAGTCTTCACTACAGTTACTTGGCAAAATTGTCAACTTTTCTCAATCTTCTGGCCCCACTATCTCTCCCTTTCTCACTCATGCTACTAAAATGAGGTCCTCTGAAGAGAAAACACTCAGATTCCCACCACAAAGCCTACCTTGTGTCCATTCACAAAGAAACACAATATCCACTGCAGACTGAGGTCAATCCTTCCAACTGTGCTCTGAACGCTTTTGTAAGAACTCTCGCCTTGCTTTCTCCCTTCTTTCTGTTCCATCATTTCATCATTTCACATCGTCTTCTGAAGGACTTGTTTATCAGCTCTGGAGTAGATTCACATAGACAGCTCCTCCTTATTTTTTTTCCAGTACTGGAGATTGAAACCAGGGTCTTTGCACTGATCTACATCCCCAGCCTTTTCTATTTTTTATTTGGATACAGGATTTCACAAAATCACCCAGACTTGGCATGAACTTTAAATCCTCCTGCGTCAGCCTCCCAGAGTGCTGGGATTACAGACATACACCACTACTCCAGGCTTATAGGTGGTCCTTATATTAAAAATCAAATAAATTTCTTCAGTCCTGAGTTCCTGCGTTCTTGTCCTACAACCATCTCATGTCTTGTCCCCTCTTACATTATAGACATCCATTCTCTCCCCTTCCCACCGCAGTCTGGCTGTTCTCCCAGCGCCCTCAGTGTTGTTGAGTCTAGCGAAACTCTTGCTAGGCAGCATTTGACCCTGGCCAGATGTTTTCCTCCTCTTGGAAACATTCTCTTCCTTAACTATGGTGAGGCCAGATTCCTCTGATTTTCTCAGACTTCTCCAGCCACGTCCTGCCAGACTCACTTCGTTACTTAAATACTTCACGTCTGTTACTTAAATACTGGTGTTTCTTGGAGGTGCTGGGCTATCTTCCCAATCACATTAAATACTATTGCCAGGCAATTGCATCTACTTCATGGTTCCTGTTTCAATCTGTGTTAATATCCCCTAAATCTGTAATTTCCAGCCCTGACCTGGTTCTGGAGACAAGATCTGTAATTTACTCTATGGTATCTCCAATTCCACAATGTCTTTTTTTTTTTTTTTGTCTTTTTGAGACATGGTTTCACTATGCAGCTCAGGCTGGCCTCAGATTCACTTCGTAGCCTAGGCTGGCCTCAAACTCACAGCAATCCTCCTGCCTCAGCCTCCTGTGTGCTGGGATTATAGGTGTGTTCCACCTCGCCTGGCCCACAAAGCCTTTTTAAAAAGCAAACTTCCTTCTACCCAACCCTCTACTGGAAGTCTTCCTCTACTCACAACTGCTCACCTTAATCGGTCAGTGACTACTCTAAGTCCACTGTCCACACCTCCTCAAATCAGCCTGTCCTGGGCCAGGGATATGGCTCAGTGGCACTGTGCCTGCTTGACAAGCACAAGGTACTGAGTTCAATTCCCAGTTAAAAAAAGAATCAGTCTGTCCCTGGAAAGAAAACTGTAGGGAGAGACTCCCCTTGCAACCTGACCATGGGGATTGGATCCCAGATCCACCATGTAGTGGTTGATATATTATGTCAACTTGAAAATTTTAGAAGTTTAACTGAGAGACTCAGCAGGAAGCCAGGAGCCTCACTATGTAAACATTCTCATCCTGTGCAAGAGGAGGCACAGAGATTGTGAGTGCTATATCCATGGGGGTGGGGTACAGCCTGCTTACAAGATAAGGGAGGAGAAGAGGCTTGTTCTCCCTATTTTGCTCTTGTTGCTTTTGCTGTCTTCTGCCGCCTTGAACTGTTGCCCTTCAACCATGCCACCCTGCCTAGAAGCCAGCTGATTATGGACTGAAACCTCCACAAACTGTAAGCTAAATAAATCTTTCCTTCCTTAATTTTGGGTGTTGTGCATTTCATCCCAGCAATGAGAGAAAAGTAACCAAGACACACCACTTGGTGGTGCAAAGTAACTTGGCCTATAATTTCTACAATTTCTTCAAGCATGAAATAGAGGAGACAATGATAGACTCCACTTCACCAGGCCCATGAGGGTATACTGAGCTTGTGCATGTCCAAAAGCACTTAGATGAGTATCCGGCACATGGTACGTATCGGCTGTCATGGGGGTCGTCAGGGCCCCTGCCAGCACTGTCCACCCCACTGACTTCCCTGTCTGACCTACAAAGCCTCCTGACAGTCCTGTTGTCCATAACCTTGTTCCCTTTCCAATTCAGTCTTCCCTGCCATCTGAAGGATCTTATTCAGCAAAATTTCATCATGTCACTTTTTCACTATAAACTCCACAGTGGTTTCCCATTGCTCTTAAATTTCACGTTTCTGATTAGGGCTCTGTGCACCTTTCCAGACCAGTTCCACTCTCTCCCCTAAATTCTTTCACCAATCACACTGGCTATTTCCAGCTTGGTTTCTGGAACACATTGTGCTCTGTCTCTCCTGGGCCTTGTCACCTCTGGGCCTTGTCAGCACTGGTTGCTGTGTGCGGATCACCCCTTCCCCACCTCGCCTTGAACTTTCACCTTCCTGGGTGCACCCATCCTTCCTCATCTTTCAGGTCTCAGCTCAAACTTACCCTGACCCTGGAGATCACCCCACGATTTGCTGTTCATGGAACTCACCACCATAATCTAACAATATGTATTTGTCCACTTTTGCTGCACATGATGAGTTCTGCTATCTTTTAGAATTCTTTTTTAATTACACATCAGTATATGAGGTCTTTGTGAGTGGAAACTTCATTTGGTGTCTATGAATCCCTAGAACCTCAAAGATTGTCTAACATCTAGATCTAGAAGATGTTTGATAAATGCCTACTGAATAACTCAATATAATTTTCTCAGCATGGAGTCAACTTTTCAGGTAGCAGACAATACTACAAATCATTTTTATGTAAAAAAAATTTTTTTGCAACAGTTTCACTTTATAGTTTTCAGGCTGGCCTTGAAATCACTTTATATCCTAGGCCAGCCTCAAATGCAAGACAACCCTCTTACCTCAGCTTCCCAAGTGCAGGAGTTACAGAGGTGTACCAACACACCTGGCTTCAAAATGTTATATATCAAAAATCTTCTTAAATAAAATAGTCTGGTTTTGTGCAGAAAGAAGAAGCTTATTTTGGATCCTGGTTTTTACTTCTTTCTATAGAGAGAGTTGTAGTCCGGGCAAGCCTGTTAGCTACTTGGACTTTAAGTAATGACCTTAATCACAGTTGACAGCCCTTTCCATTTAATATTATTTATGTGATATAAATTAATGACAGACTAATATTATTAATTGTTTTTCCTTCTGAAAGATTTTGAAGCAATGACTTACTATATGGAACAGACAATGTTGGTTTTAGGAAAAGAAAAAAGAAAAAATGTGTTTTCTTCATTATTCTTTTTAAATGCTTTTCTTTAGGTTAAAACAGAAAAAATTCCAAAAGAGCAAGTGTCACTAATTATTATGATTAAGCATATATTCTTTTTGTGTTAATGTTTGGGCATAACCCCATCCCCAACTTTTCTCTTTTCTCTCGCATTTCTTGAAGGCAAAGAAAAGAAAAAGGAGACTGGGCATGGTGGCACAAACCTCTAATTCAAGCATTTGGGAGGCTGAGGCAGGAAAATGTCCACAAGTTGGTGGCCAGCCTGGGCTACATAGTACAAGGTCAGCCTGAATTACATAGTGAGACTATGTCTCAAAAAAAATAAAATAAAGAGAGAAATAAAAAATAAAAGCATGAGGCTGGGGATATAACCCAGTGCCATAAGCACCTGCTTGGCAAGTGCAAGGTCCTTAGTTTGATTTCTGGTACCAAAAAATTTTTTAAATAAATACAAATAATACTGTGCAATATACGCATATATACATCTAAAGGGAAAGAGATTTCACAATATATTCATGTATGGAGAAAGAAGGATCTCCAAATACATATATATAATCTTCTTATAGATGTATGTATATGTGTGCTTATATGAATGTGTGCATGCATACATAGGTTCATAAAATAGTAAACCCCAACATGATTATTAATAAATTTCTAGAATTATCTTCATAAAAGGGTAAAATTCCATTTGTGTATAAGAATATAAATGAGCACATATGCATGTACAAATGTGCATACATTTGTTTTATATCTCATGTAATAATCATATACGTAGCACACATACAATATACACTTATATTTATATAACTTATAATACTATCCTCATACACATTGACATACAAATATTGTATGTATGCCTATACACAGATACATACAAACATGTTAATATTATAGTCACATTAATTATATATGTGCAATGCATGTATATACTACATACGCATTTTATATACTTAAGTGAATACATTTATATGCATAAATACATACATATGGAATTTTATCCATTTATAAAGATGACCCCAGAAATGAACTAATAAATATTTATATCCCTTATAAATATTTCTTCTGTGTCCCAGAGGCTTCTCTGTCACCAAACCAGCTCCTCCTTATAAAACTCCACCTTCATATATATTGGTTTAAACTTATTTATTTTTGTTTATTTTTGTGATACTGGGGATTGAACTCGAGGCCTTTGCACTGAGCTACATAAACAGCCCCTTTTTTATTTTTTATTTTAAGATAGTTTCTCACTAAGTGACTGAGTTGCCGAGACGGGGCTCAAACTCACAATCCTCCTGCATCAGCCTCCCAGAGTGCTAGGATTAAAGACATGTACTGACACGCTTATTTAGGTCCACCTGAGTTATCACCATTGCCAGAAGCCGAGAAGGTACCCGTTTCCCACTTCCTGAAGCCTGACAGTCTGCGGGAGTCTTCTGTGTCCCAGAGGCTTCTCTGTCACCAAACCAGCTCCTCCTGAGGGTGGCGGGAGGTCTCTGGTGTTTCTGTGAACCAGAGGATCTGAGTTTCTAGCCAGTTTTATTATTAGTTAGCTGTGCCTATCAGTTTCTTTCTCTGAACTTCAGTTCCTCTTGGTCAACTAAGGATTTTGAACTTTATCTCTAAGCTTCTTTCAGCTCTACTGTTGCAGTCTAATTCTTTAAGTCCCCTTTCATAAATGTGGGAATAAAAGACTGCTGGCATTTGCAGCTCTACTCTATGTGGTAAAGAGGTTTGACCAGCTTGATTGAAGTTCAGTACATTTTCTAATGAATATAAAACTAGGAGCTTGGGAGATGCAAGAGTAGATTTAACAGTAGTCAGTGCTGTGAGAAGGGGTAAACTTGCAGGCTGATATCCCTTCCAGTAACTACAGGAGAGGAATGCAGCACGGCTTATCCCATTTAAAAGGTCCAGAAGCAACAGAAATTAACAACCCCTCCCTGACACAGACTCTGACTGGGAAGACAGACATATTTAAAAAAAAAAAAAAAGTTTGAGAGAGATTGGGAGAGAGAGGTAGATTATGGATGACTCAATTCTGAATTTGAATATTTATATTGACTTGTTAAACTCTGTGTTACCTTTACACTCCTGAATAAAGGATACATAAAATTAGTGCAAAATAAAAGCTCCACAGTGAATTTTTATTGAGTTCCTACAGAATTTGGCTCAAAAGGAGCTCTTTCATGTAATCCTGTTTCCCTTCCTCTGCCTGCAGAGAAGAAAGAGATCTTAAAGGAAGGTGTAATTACATGGAAGACCACAGCCCTGTTCCGGCCTGCCACGGAGAGGGAAAGCCATCATTATTTCCTTGGGGAATGTTCTCAATGTCTCCTCTGCATCCTCTTTGAACTGCTTATTTCAGGAAACCTTGTGTCTCCCACTGGTTGTGTGGAAAACAGGCATTCCGTTACCAAGGTCAAATAAGGCAGGAGATTTTTATTTACACATAGCAAGGTACACTGTGCATTGCTGTTATTCACAACAGCTAAGATAGGGAGTCAACTTACATGCCCACCAAAGGATGCATGCCTAAAGAAAATGATGTTAGTTTGTTTGTATCACAAAGAAAATGTTGTATCCATCATATCTATTCTCCAGTCAGCCTGTGGGTCAAATCTAGCCTGTCATCTGTTTGTATAAATAAAGTCTTATTGGAAAGCACCCATGAACCTTCATCTATGTGTCTAGAATAGGGTCTCCATTTTCCAGCTCCCTGAAGCCATGCTATGTATCTACAGATCACCAGTAAGATGTGATTGGAAATTGTGTGCAACTTCATCTGGAACCACAAAAGAAAATGGAGCAGAGAAGCTGTACCTATGAACAATAGGCTGGGGACAGTTTTGTCCCTAACACCACAGAACATCCTACTAGACCTGGACCTTCTGCTGGTGATATGGAAAAGTGAAACTCCTGACCTGTTAGATGTCAAATATGCTGAGTTTCTGGTCTCACAACATCAAGGAATGAAGTCGAGAACCAAAGAAAGAAGTTAGGAGAGTTTTATTGGGAATTAGGAGAGGAACAGCTCCTGGATTCCCAGGCGGGTTTTGAGTGGTTGGCCACCAAAGCTTTTTGTCAGGGATAATTTGTACAGCAAGATCACAACATGGGTACAATGTGGGTCAAACAACAATCAACCTATAGGATTACAGGTATAGCCACGTAGCTCATGTTGACCCAATAGGGAATTAAGTCACATGGCAAGGGTGCATGGAAAGAACAGAGGAATTCTAGGAAAGGGAGGGAACTATGGGTCCAGGTGTTCTGCTCACCTGCCTGTGTCTCTGATGTCTATCTGGGCGTGCTGGACTAGGTAGTGCTAACTACAGTACAGTCTCAAGTTCCTGTTTATCTTACAGGCCTGGCTATTGCGTCTCCATCCTAAGTCATAATTCTGATGTCTTTATTGTTTTTGTCCTGATTTCCTCGAGGGCCCAATCCCTCTCTGACTGCATATTAATTTCAGTGTAACTCAACTCTCTGTAATAACAGGATTTCTGGATGAGAGCAAAATAAATCTTTATTTTGGATTTTAAGACTCTTACAACTCTACATACTCCTAATATGCTAGTATTTGTCCATTTTTAATGTAGAATATAGCTAAAGCTAATGAGATTTTGTAATGTCTCTTCCTCAAGGCAGAACACTTAAGTCAAAAGGATGTTACCAGAGTTATTTAAAATAATTTCAAAGAAGTGACTCCCCCAACCAGCCAGCAAAAGCAGCATTATAGAAAGGTGGATGTGTTTCTTGTTCTTTTCTAAAGCTTTATTTTTATAAGCTGTTAACAGTTTATCATCGTGGTCCTCAATTGGATAAGGACAGGATGTTATTTCTTGTAATTATAATAACTAGTAAACAAAGTTGTCATGCCCCCAGTAATTGAAAATGCCACTCAAAATGTGTGTTTTCCTAATATGTCATCACAAATTAATCTGTGATGACATATTAGGAAAACATTTGGGGGCAGGGGGAATTGGGGACATATTGGCTCCATCGTGACTTTTCCCTCTAGCTGTTGTCTTTTTGCCTTCATTGTTGAGTGGTAAAATCATTCCATCACGACAAGCAAGTAACGGGTGCCTGGTGTCACAGCAGGTGTGGGGCACATGTCTTAACAAAATACCTTTGGATAGATTTAGTTAGTACCTGGGCTCCCAGCTGGTGCCTGCACCGACTCCCCTCCCCACAGTAAGTGACCCGCAGGGTCTCATTCTCCTCCAGCTTCTTCAGGGCTGGACATTTGTCATTTATTCCTGTCATTATTCTTGGCTCACTGCTTTCTCTGGGGTTAAAAAGGTGAAAATAAGAGGCTTTCTAGAAATGTGGCAGTTTATCCAACTGTTTTGTTTTCATGCAATGAGAAAATGTTGGAGAATTTGAGGGTGAATCCTCAGTAATATAAACATGAAAGTGGAACCATGGAATTGGGGAGAGTGAAAGTGCAATTGCTTCCTTTCACCCAGTCACTCTCTAGAGAACTGAAGCCCACAGAAAGGAGGCCTTTTGTTCAAAGTCAGGGAAAAATCTGGGTTAGCAAACAAATCTTCAATTTATAATCCAAGGTTCTTTCCATGAATTGAGCATATTTTTTCAGTCTCTAGGCTTATCACTCTTTTGTTTTGTTTGTTTTTGAGACAGGGTCTCACTATACAGTTAAGGCTAGCCCCGAACTCACTATGTAGCTCAGGCTGGCCTCAAATTCACGGTGATCCTCCTGCCTCAGCCTCCCAAATGCTAGGATTACAGACATACACCACCACATCCATTGAGGTTAAATGTAGAAAAGTTCTTTATAAACTGGTGGACACTTGGACTGTTATTTTTTGAAAAAAAGTTGCATTTCTATCCATGTGTCAAACATCTTCTGTTCGGTCTGTCCTCTATGCCTCCTGAATCTCTGTAATATGTAAGAAAGACACAGTTCACATGCACCTTGTCATAAAAATATTTGTGAGTCCAAGTTTTATCCTGCTTAGTATATTACTGGCTCTTTAATATTGATTTTTATTCCCTGATAATCTTAAGCATGGTATTAAGCACATAGAATAGGTTCAATTTTAAAAAGTGTATTGAAACCAGGTGTGGTAGTGCATACTTGTGATCTAAGCAATCTGGGAGACTGAGGCAGGAGGACTGCAGGTTTGAGCCCAACCTGTACAATTTATCAATTTAGGGATCCTCTGTCTCAAAATAAAATATTTCAAAATGACTGGGGGTGTACCTCAGTGTAAAGGCCATAGATTTAGTCTATAGTACCTCAATAAATAAACAAATAAATAAATAGCATGCAGAAGACTCAGGGGTAGTGCTCAGAAAGACATTTTCCCAGCATGGTTGAGGCCATGGGTTCAATCCCCAGAACTTCAAAAAAAATGGGCAGAAAAAGTATACTTATATGAAAACTGGACAAAGTACAATAAATTATTAACTACTAGAAGAACTTGTTCTATGAAAAGCTAATGGTGACTCGGTAACTGGGATAGTAAACAACATCTAATTAGCACATCTCAATTCTTTGGGGTGCCTAAAATCATTTATTTTACTTTGAAGTCTTAGCAAAAATACAGATTTAGTTTTCAAAAAGAAAAAAATTTTACAAAGATAGTGGAATGGTAAACCATATTTTTGGGTTCATTGTGGCCAAATGTTGACTCACTCAGGAAGCCCAAGGAAGATTTTCATGGTGAGGTCCCAAGGTTAAAAAACACGTGTGTGCAAGACATCAACAAACAGCAGGCAGTATCGAGCAGAGCAGACAGCCACAGCAAGAGTCTAAGAAAGCCATGTGCATCTTTATTGTATAATTCTTGTACAGGTTGTTATCTCATGTTTGCATTCTTACACAGTCCTGTAACCAGCGCATGGGTGTTTACCTGTGCTAACGGGTAACATAACTGTGTAACCTGGTTACGTAACTGTATCCCACTGTGTGCCTGGACTAGAAAAGTGGAGTCATGTCCTCAGGTATCCTTAGACACCTCTGAACTTTGAAGCAGTCTGAGTGGTTCCCCATATCCTACACCTGGAAAGTCAGGGGTATATAAATGCAACATTCTTTTCTTTTCTTTTCTTTTCTTTTTTTTTCAGTATTCTATATGTAACAGGGCACAAGTAGCTCCTTGCTTCATAGTTACCAAATTCAAAAAATATGTGGTTTTCATTTGAAGAATTTCATCCATGGGCAACATCAAAGCCTGGCACATAACACTCAAGGCCCTAGGCCATATGTTGAACAAAGACTTCAACCTGGAGGGCTAAATTTATGGCCCTTGGCCCTGGTCAGTTGCTATCCCCAGTCAGACACTATTCCTAGTGGTATCAGCAATCAGTTTTTCTGGCCAGTTGCTATTCCTAGCAGTCAACCACTGCAATGCCTGGTCAAGGCATCTGCTAAGTCCTTTCCCAGAAAGAGGAGGGGCTTATGTCCTGAACCATAATAGCCTCCACGGTCAGTTTTTTGGCCACACTTCCATACGTCTCACCATAGGTCAGCACCCCACAAGGAATGGTGGGTGCCCTATCTGTCACTCCTGAGCTACCCAAGCCTGCAGCCAGAGCATCGCCCCCCTCAAAACGGCCCAACTGTCTGTGTACAAATGCAGGAGGCCTTCCTCATGCATCACAAGCAATCACACTGCCCGCAACTCTGCCTGCTGGCTTGACTTGCCTGGTCCGGTTCCAAACCAGAGTACTTCCATACTGGACTGGACAGTAACTGCTGTCCATTACAGGGCTGGGTCATGACTAGACCCATCAGTGTATCCAGCATCAGCTGGAGGTCCCCCTTCCCCTTTTGTATAGGAACTAGGGGTCATGTCCTATAGTCCATCCTCCTGGATGGGTTCCTGGGCCATGTGCCTCATGGGTCCCAAAACCATTCATGGGTCCCTAAACCGTTGCCAGTTTGGCTACCAATGGGCTAGCAAGAAAGAGGCCTGCTGTTGGAGGTTCATCCTCCAACACTTGAGAGTAGGTGCCTGTGCCATTCCACTCTTGGGATGAGCTGCCCATCTCCATACCCAGCCCTCTATCTGTCCGGTGATTCCTCACAGGCATACAGAGCAGTGTACAGCGCTGCCATTTCTCAGGGCTCTTGAATCCCTTCCACAACTGTGACCAAATCCCAGCAAGGTTCTTGTGATTCCCTGTTTTTGCCATAGGCCCCAGCCAAATCCATCATCATCCACGTGGACTGTTAGCGTAAATGGCAGTTTAGAGTCAATGACTCGTAGGGCTTGCACCTATGCAACAGCCCTCTTTGAGTCCTGGAAAGCAGCTTCCGCTACATCTGTCCAGCAAGCAGCTTCCCCTGAATCTGTGCAGCCCCAGCTGTGCCCCTTGCATCATCTGGTATAAAGGGCACAGCAGGGTGGCCGGTGATATATAGCTGCCAAAAATCTAGCAAGCCCACATACACCTGTAACTAGTATACTGTCATGGGTCTGGTCTTACCTGAACATATAACACCTAAGAATCTGACAGAGAAGCCAGTGCCCTGGACCTTGCCTTTGTCCATGGCCCACCCCCACGCCATCAAAGCCCCCTTCAGACTGTGCGTGGCAGCTTTCAAATCTGCAAGACATTCAATTCACATAAAATCATCAATACAAAACAGTGACACAGGGTGTGGCTTGGCCCAGGTGGCCAGGCCCTGGGCCATCAGGCCAGGACGCAAAGTTGGACTATGCAAATAGCCTTGTGGCAACATCTGAAGGTCCATTGCCTGCCCTCCCAGGTGAAGGCAAATTGGTCCTGACTGCAAGCGTCAGGTTGAGACTTTACAGTCATTTGCCATGACCTCTCTGGCTTCTGCATGGGCCATACTGAAGGGCTCTGTGCAAGACGTATCACCCCCACTTTTTCCAATTTCAACACAGTCTGTCATGGTCTCCAGGTAGCCAGTACTGCTTCATGCACACAACCTACATGGACTACAGGAGAGTCAGCAGTGCATGGTGTGGACGGCCTTGAACTATGGCTTTTACCATGTGAATTCACAACCAGAATTCTCCCTGCGTGGTATCAAGCTGAGCACCAGTCAGTACGTCCACCTCCGGTATGTATTCAGCAACCAGGGAAGCATAAACATCATACAGGCATGAGGGCAAGCACCCAATACCCAAGGTCACCTGAGCCATCTGGATTGCAATGTAGTGACCTCCATACCCTTCTGTGCACACAGTAGGTCCCGTATAACACTCTCGGTTGCTGTACATTAGTGCTGACTCAGCTCCAGTATTCACCAGAACTGGTACACACTATACTTATTTTGGGGACCAGTAAATAGTCAATTCCACATGTAGCCTCTAGTCTCTCGGGATCCCCAAGACCCGGGTACCCTGTCTCCTAATCGGGGCAAAAGGAGACCAGTGTCACTTCTTGCTGCTTCACCAGGGTTGCTTTGGCCTTCTGGCCCTGGCAACTCAGGGCATAACTGTCTTCAGAGTCAACAACACATCCAAAGGCCGCCTGTCTAACTTATTTGTGGCTAGGCTGGTAACCAGCAGGTCCATCCAGATCTGTCACCAACTGAACTTCAGTGGCCCCACAGCCTGTCCTTGGGGGAACAGCCCCTCTTGGCTATGGTCTCCCTTCCTTTTCTCCTTTGCTGGTACAGTTTTCACAGATCTTACCTTACCTTGGCACTTTATTTTCAAGTCTCCTAGCCTGGCCAACATATCAACAGCATCATGGATTGAGTGATCTGTAAAAGGGGCTAGAAAGGCTGCCACTGACCCAAATGTGCCAACCAACCCACTCGCCAGGATCATGTCCTTCATGCATGCCATCAACAGTTTCCCATCTGGGCTGTGGTACCACAGCACAAACATCATCTGCTGCATGCCCATTTCACAGTTATCATAGCACAGTTATCAGGTCTAGATAGTGACTTGCTCCAGCAGGTCATCTGGATTCTCCCAAACCAGGCAAGCCGCTGCCATCAACTAATTTACCACAGTCTGATTACCTGCTTCTGGGGCTGTCCTCTGCACGTCCTGCAGAACCTGTCTCACAGAGGTGGTGCTGGCTATGCTGGCTATTTGGGACATCTCCTGTGGGCTTAAGTGCATGTTATCAGCCCCATCATCCCCATCCCACAGCCATAGCCGCCACGTGGACACAGTTCCACCCACTTTCTGCTTTAATTGTTTTGCCAGCTCCTGCAGCTCTGTGGCTGTATAGGTCCTACACGTTGTGTGCTGGGTAGAGGTAGGTAGCCCTCCCAGTCCTCCTCCTTGGGCTGGGGGCTCTTTTGCCTCCACTTTTTGATGAATAACTTGCCTAGCATGTAAAATCAACTATTTTTCCAGGGGTATTTTACAGACATGAGGATTTCCGCTTCTGGAAACATTTTTGGAGGAGAAAGTGGTTTTTTTGGTTTTTGCTTTTGTTTTTGTTTTTGCTTTTGTTTTGTGACCTGAGCTCTGCAGCAGCTAGCCATTGCTCAAGGTTCTCCTCTATCTGTTGAAGCTGGTCTACTTGCTGGATAAGGCCATCTGTCTCTTGATTTGCCCAGTAGAAGAGAGTGAAAAACAGCCAAGCCATCCGCCCCACTGTTTCACGGTGAGGGGGAGGAATTTTTCTGTCTATCGCTTTGAAAGTTGGAAGACACCCTCAGGCTCCAAACAGACTGTTTCCCAGTCCTTTGGGGCCTTCTGTCAAGAAGGTGGCCACAGGTAGCCATGATAAAACTGGGGTCACTTATCAGCCATTCCCCGCCATTTTCTCTCACCTTTGGGCGCTGTTTTCATAGTTCCCACAGGACAGTTTCTTTCAATGTCCCAAAGTCAATATGTTTGCCTCCTTGATTAAGAGGGTGGCTGCAGCAAGTGCCTGCAAACAGGGAGCCTTTTTTTTTTTTTTTTTTTTTTTTTTTTTTTTTTTTTTTTTTTTTTTTTTTTTTTTTTTTTTTTTTTTTGACACTGAGTGCAATGTTTTAGACAAGTAGGCAACTGGACTCTCCCAAGGACTAACAGTCTGAGTAAACATAGAGAAGTCACAGGAGCCCAAGAAGGTAAGGGCAGTCACAGTGTACTGGCAGCTCAGAGATCTTGAATTGGTTTTACAGGCAGGAGAGATATATTTTAGCAGTTTCACATTCTATCATCATACTGACCAGCCATTTCTTGTTTTTTGTTTTTTTGCGGCACCAGGAATCGAACTCACAACATCACGCCTGCCAGACAGGCGCTTAAGCCATTGAGCCAAACTCCCGGCCCTGGTTTTTTGAGACAGGGTCGCACTATGTAGCTCAGGCCACCCTTGTGCTCGCTTTGTAGCCCAAGCCGGCCTCGAACTCACAACGCTCCTCCTACCTCAGCCTCCCAATTGCTGGGATTAAAGGCATGCGCCACCACGCCCAGAGAGACCAGCCATTTCTAAGAGACAGAAGCAACCAGGTCTGGAACTATTACCTGGGCAACTAACAAACTGAAATATACTGACTGGGGCATTAGTTCTGAAGTGGGTTTAATTATCATGATTTTATCTAAATATCAAGCACTTTGAAATATAAAGTATATCAAAGGACTGTTATTTCTTATCAATTATGGTTGTGTTTGTTGTTGAATCCCTGTAGAATGTTAACAGACAGCAGTTATTCAGTTTTATAAAGGAAGCTTGAGATCAAAAACCACATATCATATTTAAATGTCCGTCATAGTATTGAGTAGAGTAACATACCGCATACACATCATGTAGGGTTTTTTAAAAGGTTATTGTTTGGCTGGTAATCTCATGTGGATTTGACCATTTCCCTCCTGGGGGTTTTTAGAAAGAACAATCTGAGCTCCACCAAATTAACAAGTGACCATACTTTTTTTTTTAATAAACTACTTCCACAAGCTTTCCCCAAGATACATAAACT
The DNA here is from genome assembly GCA_004363535.1 of Dasyprocta punctata. Lineage (NCBI taxonomy): Eukaryota > Metazoa > Chordata > Mammalia > Rodentia > Dasyproctidae > Dasyprocta > Dasyprocta punctata. The sequence goes on along the minus strand of RJWM01018956.1, from coordinate 19,008 downwards.
TTTTAGTCTTGTCATTATTATATTTTTATCTCTAATTTAGCAGGACAAGACTTTTATCATACAGAATCCTTTCATATAAAAAGTATATCTTTTACATTTATGGCCTTTTTAGTATCTCCTTTTTTATTTACTATAAACCTTTTACAACAATCTTGGCTGCAGCCACTTGAATTTAAAATGTCCCTTTTTTTCAGACAGTAAACTTGGCTGACTGTTGACAGACTACTGAGTATCTTTGAGTTAGTGTTTTTACCTCAAAACCCCAGAGCAGAGAGCAGGTTAAACTTACAATTGTCATAGACAACTTTGTAGTGTGTAAGAAATATTTTATGTGCATAACTCATTAAAATTTGTAATTTGATGAAAACTTTTTGGCCTGCTTTGACTTTGGCCATTTACAAGAGCTGGTCTTGGGGCTCCCAAAGCCAGAGGAGACTTTAGGCCCTGTCTCATTTTGCGTTTTTTTAAAATGTAAAGGTGACCCCTTGTTTTGTTTAATCTCCAATCTCAGCAGGCACAGTTGGTTGCTCAGGAATTTTTGTGGCCTTTTTGGTCATTGTCTGTCTGGGGGAACTGGTCTGGGTGGCTTTTTGTAACTGGGCTCAGTGATCAGGTTTCATTTTTATCTTGTAATCTTTTGTAAAGTTTTTCCTGAACTTTTTTATGCATTTTAGGGGAGTCATTTTACTCTGGCTAGTACCTGTACTGACTGGCTCCCTATAGCGTATGTTTTCGAGCCCTTGAAGAGAGTCATAACAGACAAAGGAGAAGGGGACTCTCAGGGAGAGAGATCACATACAGGCACCCAATGTGGGGCTTAGCTCCATAGCTTTAAGCTCCCTGGGGAAGGTGGTTTCACATGGAGCACAGACAGAATGACAATGTCTGACATCCATTACAAACACTCATTCAATCATTCAGCAGTCATTCAGAGGTTAATACATTTCAGCTCCCAAACCCTGGGGCAATACCTAGTTGCATCTGAAACAGAATCTGACTGTCTTGTCTAACAGAATCTACTAACACAGGCTGCTAGCACAGGCTGTTAGCACAGACTCTGAAGGTTGATCAAATCTTTGCTTCACTCTGCAGGGGATGGAACTGAAAAACAGAAACTGACAGGCTAACTGAGGGACATCCTCAGGGCAATCCTACCTTATCCATCAGGATCTTGTTGAGTTTTGTGTCCTCTTAGCATTCACTGAGGTCACTGCGGCCTCATGGGGGCTCCTGCTCCTGGGCCACTGAGGAGACTCTGAGAAAATAACCAGAAGGTGTACCTTTTTGTCTGCAGCTGAAGGACAAATTCCTGGGGGTCAGCAGGCTCCCACCAGTGACCTAAATGGTCAGCATGGTGTATCCCGGATGAGGTCCCTGAAATGTTACAGGGTTCAGGACCAGACAAGATGGAATACATGGCACCAGAGGAACTTTGGAATGCTTAAAGCTTTATGAAACCAGCGGGCTGAAGGGAATCTCAGTTCCAAATCATCAGCCCCGAGTCAGCTTTGGGTTTTGTTTATGTAAGTTTGCAAGCAGGAAGTACATAAGGCAAATAACATAATATTGTATGGTTGGTTACACATATCTTTATCATTAATTGCTAGGCAGAACTCACTCTTACAGAAACAGCAACTAAATGAGGTTACTGTTGTACAACATTGACTGAAACTGGGCCTTGAAGTGATAACTCTCTGGGACTTGGAAGTCAAAGAAACATTTCTTCCTGGCTGAGCTACACTTATCTTGCAATTGGCACCCAGAGTGTCAAGGCTTATTAAGTTTGTAGCTTTCTGACCATGAGAACAGGCTGTGTCTCCCAGTCTCATCCCTGAGTGTTAAAAGTATGCTTAGTATTAGAAATATAAGTTTTAAAATTTTCTTTACATTAAAATAGCTTCTACAGGTTGATTTGCCTCAGTATCCAAAAACTGTCAGGTATCTTATTTTTCCCCAGTATCAATATAGAAATTAGATATTTTGAAGACATTTGTCTTTTCATGAATGCTGTGTTTATTTTTACAACATGCTTAGCACATTGACTTCCAATGCAATAGGTGACATTTAATGACTGTCTTGGTTACTTTTCGCTCGTTGCTGAGACAAAATACCTGACATCCAAAGTTAGGGAAGGAAAGGTTTATTCTTACAGTTTCTCGGGAGTTTCAGTCCATAAAGTGGGCTCCAAGGCAGCATGGGACGACGGGGCTACAGTTCATGGCGGCTGCAAGCTGCAAGCCGCAATCCGCGCTGGTGAGAGAGAGGGCAGAAGCCAGGAAGCAAACAAGAGGAAGACCCGCCTTCCCTTATACTGTATCTCAGCTCCACCCCTGGGCGGGTGTAGCAGTCACGTCATTAATCCTGGCGCCATTAATCCTGGCGCTAGACAACAAACTGATCACAAGTGTCACACTCAGCCCCATCAAAAGTATGAGGACTTGGGGGTACATAGCATATCCTATACAATGACCAACTTCTGTTTTGCTACCTATTCATTAAACAGACTCTGGTTCCTAGATGAGGAATAATATATAGCCATGTACATTACAATATTCAGAACAAATAAATGGTCAAAGGAAACTCCAACTTGATGGCTTTGCTTTTTTTGGCACAACTCTTATATACAATACTATAATGTATAGCAACACAAAGCTACATTACTCTACAGGACAATCAGCAAAAGTCACTGTATAGTATAAATAAGGTGTACCATACAAAAAAAGACAAATCGAGACTCTATCAACAAGACAGAGAGTACTGCAAAAAATAAAATAATATTAAATTAAATTAAAATAAATTAAATATGGGTCATACATCTGAACAGCACACCTCTGCTGTAAGTGTGAACAGTCATTTGCCACATGGTTGTTAAATGAGGCACATCTATAGAACAGAAGATCCCTCAGGTAGATGAGAAGAAAGTAAATAAAAGATGGATTGTGAAAATTCTATGAGTTTACCTATTTGAAATCAAGAGTTTGATCTTTTTTCCTTTGGTTTTGAGGATTATACATTTCATAATCACATGTGATATGAGTTGAAGGTGAGTAGGTGAAAGGAATCAAGTGAATAAAAGGGGAAAATTGCACAAAAAAACCCAGGTGTGATTGTGTGCTTATAAAAGAATATGTGGTTACCACAGGATTTTACATTTTAAAAATAAAAAGTATTTAAAATCCAGTATTCCCAAGGTGACCTGCATAAAATCCTTTTAATTCTTTTCAGAATTTATAAAATGTGTAACTTATGTAAATAATATATAACTATGCAGGACAATCTATAACTCTAAATTCCATAGAATAATACACAGCAGAATGATTTTTGTTCCAAACTCTAATGTTATACTGAAGTAAACAAAACCCCAATTTGCCAGGCATGTTGGTGCATGCCTGTGATCCAAGCACCGCAGAGGCTGAGATAGAAGGATCACTGCAAGTTGGAGGCCAACCTGGGCTACATAGCTACATAATGAGTTCAAGGACAGCCTGAACTACATAGGGAGACCCTACCTCAACAAGAATCCCAGTATGATGGTGCACTCCTATAATCCTAGTACTCTGAATAGGGCTGGGGATTTAGCTCAGTGGTGTAAGGGTCTGCCTGGCAAGTGTGAGGTTGTGAGTTTGATCCCTGGTACCATAAAATAAATAAATAAATAAAGATTAAACCTAGTATTCTGAAGTCTGAGGCAGAAGGATTGCCATGAGTTTAAAGCCAGTCTGAACTACATAAAGAGACTCTGACTCAAAAAATGAATAAATAAATAAATAAATAAATATCTGTCTTAGTTACTTTTCTCTTGTTGCTGAAATGAAATACCCAACACCCAAAGGGAGGAAAGGTTTATTTAGCTCACAGTTTTAGTCCATAATCAGCTGGCTCCAAGGTAGGGTAGTATGGCAGAGGGCAACAGTTCAAGGTGGCAGAAGACACCAAAAGCAGCAAGAGTAAAAAGAGTGAAGAGCAAGCCTCTTTTCCTCCCTTATTGTAAGCAAGCTACCCGCCCTAAGGTGGGTATAGCACTCACAGTCTGTGTGCCCTCCTCTTGTGCAGGATGAGGATGTATACAAAGTTAGGACCCTGGACCCCTGCTGAGTCCCTTAATTATACTTGTAAATTATTCAAGTTGACACAGTGTATTAACCATTAAAATCCATCGCTTGTCAACTTGGCAACTAGACACATTTCTTTAAACCCATCTCCAGATACAAAGACATGCTTATTCCTATCATTTTACAACTTGAGCATTGTAACAGGTTTAACAATCCTTAAGAACCAGTATTAAGTCTATCAACATTATATTACATTAGAACCATAACATTTTGTCCCTGGCCCCCAAAGACTCATGTATATTCCTTTATGCAAAAAGCATTTAATTCATCTGCAAGAGTTGCCAAAGTCCTAACAGTTTTAACATTGCTGAAAAGTTGAAGTCCCAAGTCTCCTCTGAGATTTAAGGCAAACTCTTAGCTATGAGCTCCTGTACAAATGAAAACAAATTTAAATGCTTCCAACACACGATAGCATAAGAGAAACATTTTTATTCCAAAAGTTACAAACAGGGTAATACAAAGGATTGGGACCAAAGCAAGTCCAAAATCCAGCAGGGCAAACATTAAGCCCTGTAGTGTCATGTTCAGCCTCTGAAGCAACCTGTTGCAAAACTGTGAGCTCCAACAGGCTTGTGTGACTCCACCCCTATGGCACAGCTTCTGTCTTAGGATCACTTTGCTCCCTCCTTACAGCTTTCCTTAGATGATCTATGTTTCTGGCTTTTCCAAACTTCTGGAGTCTCCATTGCACCTTTAGCTTCACATTCACAGCTTAACACTCTGCCCTCTCAGGGGCACATGGCCTGGACTCCCAGGTCTGAAATCAGGGAGGAAGCCTAATTAACCCCATAACTCAATTTTTCATTCTGCATACACCTAAAACCAGCACCACGTGGATGATGTCAAGAACTGCTGCCAGATGGAGCAGTAGCCAGGCTTTCTTCTCTTGGTTATAGGAGTCAAGTGCCTGGATCACTGGGCACTCTGAATCTGGTTCTGAGGAACAAATTTTCTGTGCCATCACCATTCTGGAACATGGTGCTCTGCATCTTTCCCCTCAAATCAAAGTCTTTCATTTTTGCAGTTTTGAGGCTACAAAGGGTAAAGACTTGCTTCTTCTTGTGATGCCCTTAAGCCATCTTTTCTGTTTTCCTGTTCCTTCTCAACAATCAAGATCTCGGCTCTATCATTGTAGTGTACATCTTTATTGGAGCTTCCTTTCCGGCCAAACTCACAACATTTTAAGACATCCTGCTGAGCTCTTTGCTCTTGATTCTCAAATCTTGCTAAAAGCCACCAACAATAGCTGTGCCACCCTCAAAATTCTACTGCCTTGAAATTTCTTCTGCCAGATTAATTAGTCTGCTGCCCTTAATCTTAGTCTCAGGTAAAATCTCTAGACATGAGCAAAATACAGGCAAACTTTGTTAACATACATCATCTGGAGTCCAACATCCAATACAGTCCTTCTTCCCAGCAGAAACCTCCCAAGCTTGTTTTGTTTTCTTTAACCAGGAATCAAACTCAGGCCCTTATACTTGCCAGGCAGGCACTTATGCCACTTAGCTATATCCTCAGCCCCAAGCCCAGTCTTTACTGGCAAGATTTCTATCAGCAGTCTGAGTCATTCCCCACACCAATATATGCCATTTCACTGTAAAATTCATCACAGTAACTTTTGTCAATCACCAGACCCACCATCCCTGGTAAGAAAACTGGGCAAACATAAAAAGTCACAGAATTACAAAAAAGTAACTTTGTATTACATGATCACTGAGCTCATTATGATGTCTTACAATGGCAGATCAACTGTTTTTTCTTTTTGGTTTTTGAGTGAGGGTCTCACTGTGAAATCCAGGCTGACCTCAAACTAGAGGTGATCTGAGTGCTGGAATCACAAGTGTATGTACCACCACATCCAGCAGATCACCTGTTTCTCAATACGAAGTCCATGGTTGCATATTATTTCCAAATAGAATGTCCAACTTGACTCTGGGAGTTAGGAGCAAAGAGTTGACAACCATTTTACAGACATTTGAAGGCAAAATCATCTTTCTGGTAAAAAAAATGGAAACAATTATCACTTAATCATCTTAATTGTTCACACCACACATTAGAAAAAGTCACAGAGCCCCAAATGCTGCAATTACAGTGTCTTATTCAGCCTCTGTGTTGCAGATGTTCTGAGACACCCTTCCACCCCTACTAAAATAACTTCTGGCTGGAGTTCTTGCTTGAAAGGAGAGTTATGCTTTGTAGCAGAAGCCCTTGCTTTCTGATTTTTATTTCTCAGTCTTATTGGGCCCACCACCTTGACCAGACGGGAATTTGGTCCCTTAAGTAGGCTGCATTATTGCCTATTGGCTTCTATAGTCACTTTTCTTTAGGTTTTTTGTTTGTTTGTTTGTTTGTTTGTTTGGATTTGGTTCTTTGAGACAGGGTCTCACCATGTAGTTCAGGCTGGCTTTGAGCTCTCTGTGTAGCCCAGCCTGGCCTCAAACTCAGAGTGATCCTCCTGCCTCAACCTCCCAACCTAATCACACTTTAAATTATGCCTAAATCTAATTTTAATTCTAAACACAATCTTGCAAAGCAGCAAATAAAAACAGGTAATTAGAACTTCGCAAGTCCCCCTCAGGTGAGGTAAGTGATTAAGGTGTGGCAAAACTGGTTGGGGAAGTAGGCACAATCTGTTAATTACAAGATCCTGGACGCATGCACAGAACATTTCCCAAGTCCTGCATGTGGATTCTTGGGGAGAACTTAAACATGTTTCCCATAGAATGGCCTAGACCTGACCTCAGCCTGAGACATAGACCCCTGCACCTCCTCTCAGCTCCTGTACGTAGAAGTTCTCAAGGATTTCCTTGAGATTTGGATAACACACAAGGATGGAGGCATCACCAGGAGCTCCCTATCATGGCTTTTCCTCCCAGTAGTCTGCTCTGCTTTCTTAGGGTGTTCTTATTATCTTGCTTTTTCTCCTTTTACTTGGCCCAATTTCATGCTGCAGAGCCAGTTTCTCCTTCACTCTTGACTTTTACTTTTTTCAAATAAACTTTGTTACTGCTTTTTGCTCATTTTGTTCAATCTTTTGTTCAAGAGAAGAACCTGGAATCCAACTGCAGAGGGAGAGGCAAGCAACCCAGAACCTGGTCATTTAACTGGCGAGCCACTTTTAGAAGGTGCTGCCCAAAAACAGAGGACTGAGCACAGTGCCTTAACTCTGAGTGGCATCTCCAGCCTCTTTTATTTTTTATTTTGAGACAAAATCTCAATAAGTCACTAAATTATCCAGGCGGGCCTTGAAATTGCAATCTTCCTGCATCAGCCTCCCAGAATGCTGGGATTACAGGTGTGAGCCGCCATGCCCAGCTGATAAGTTTCTGATATAACAATAATATGAAGGAACAGAAAAATAGTATAAGTGTGGAATCTAAGAAAGGCTACAACAAACTCACAAATGTTGCTAAATCTCCCTTATGCCACACATGCAATATTTTAAAACATTGTCAATTTTTCCTGCTACCCTCAGGATTTATCTGATGTGATCTTTGCATAGTTGACTTTCCAAAGCAGTTGAACAGCTATGTCTTTAAAAAAAATATTTTTTTATAATTTTCTTTTGAGACAGTCTTGCTGTGTAGTTCAGGGTGGCCTTGAACTCACTATGTAGCCAAGGCTGTCCTCTATCTTGCAGTGATCCTCCTGCTTTAGCCTTCTGAGTGCTGGAATTACAGGCATGCACCACCACACTCAGCAAGAATTAAACTTTTAAAACCATGATCGTTCTTTCTTTCGTATAATTTTTAAATTTTGCACTAATACCTGCTTACAAACTGCATAATGATCACATTTCTTAGGACTGGGGATGTAGCTAAGTGGCACAGTGCTTGACTGGCAAGCACAAGGCCCTGGGTTTGATTCCTGGTTAAAAAAAAAAAATAGGTCACGTTCCTTGTTGGAAGTTGGTACATGGACACAGTATAAATCTTTTTAATTTCCCTTTCTCCTCCCCACTCTTCCCTCTCTCTCCATCTCTTGTTCTGCTTCCCGTTTGCAAAAAATCTGTCTCCCTAAAATCATGATTACCCTTATCTAAAAACTTTCCAAGTGGTATTAGATTAAATTCATAAACATAATTTTGTCCACTTTCTAATGACTTGAAGTCACGTTGTTCCTTGTATCCTTGGGACAGACAGCACAGTGAGACAAAAATAAACCTTGTTCATTTCCTTTCAAGGCCACAAACAGTTGTTTGTTCACCCTTGGGTGCCAGGCTTGATATCAGTTCCTAAGAACAGCGGTGAATGAGCATTGACTCACTCTTTCTCACTAATGGAACCTGAGAAACAGGAAATGTCCAGCAAGACAACTGCTCTTAGGTCAGCATGAGCCAGCTCCGGAGGGACTTTGAACTCAACCCTGAAATAATATTTTACACTGGAAGTAACATATCAGATTCAATGCCTCACCCTAAGGGCAGTATGAAGAATGAGATAGAGGAGATTGGAGGAGGCTGCCCTAGCTCCAAGGAAGACGACTCTATTATGGTTTATATCAACTGTGTCTCCCAGGGGCCTCCTGAGCCCCTAGGTGTGGCTTCTGGAAGGTGATTGAATCATGGGGGTGCCATAGCTTGTGCTAGGAGCTGGGGTCTGGTGGGAGGTGGCCACTGGTGGTGTGACCGGAAGTGTGCATCTCCCTCTCAGGTTCTCCCTTGTCTCTCTGCTTCCTGCCCACCACGATTTAAGCAGCTTTTCCTGTCTCTTCCTTGGAGCCTGCCGACCACGGACTGACACTTACACCACAACAAACCTCTCCTGCTTAAAGTGACAAGGGAGTAACAGATTTAAAAGCTAGAACTAACATGACTTGTGGTCCATCTTAAGTGTAGAATAAAGGAGAAATCTAGAATGATTTCTGTGACTAGGGCAAGCAGCAGATGTTGCCATTAACCAAAACGGGGACTTCAGAAAGAATAGATTTGACGGGAAAGGTACTGAGTTTGTTCTCATTCATTGTTTCATCCTCCTGGCATTGTACCAGTCATAGGCAGGCACTGTGTGGACAATGGTAGGCAAGAAAAGACGGAACCCCTGACCCTTGGAGCTTACAAAAGAGCAGACTCAGTAACCTCGTGAGTACGTGTGTAGACACATCAGCTACGGTGGGTGTTAGGAAGAAGGGTCTTGTGCTAGGAGGGTTTAACAAGGGGAAGGTTTCCTTCTCAGGGTGTCATGGGAGTGTCCTACGTCCTGCCCTGTGTCTTGGAGCAGAGATAGGAAGATAAGAGGGACTTGACTGAACAATGGTGGCAGGAAACAGAATGTCCCAGGCTGTGTCATGGAGTATGGGGTTTTCAAGGAACTCAAAGTAGGAATTGAAGTGAGGAAAGTGCTTCAGTGACGCAGAATGCAGTCTGTAGGTCATGGCTGTGCTGTGGTTATGCCAAAGTGTGCCATTTTTACATTCTTTTGACCGAGGCCTGTTGGTGCATGGCTGGAATCCCAGCACTGAGGCAGGAGGGTTACAAGTTCAAATCCAGCCTGAATGATTTAGAGACTTAACAAGACCCTGTCTCAAATAAGCTAATGGTAATAATAATAATAGGGTTGGGAATACAGCTGGGTGCAAATGCCCTGGGTTCAATCCTTAAATCGAAAAGGAAAAAGATAGCACACATTTCCATGCCAGTTAATGACTAGCGATATCCTCACCTCCACAGGTATTACTCCAGTCGCTCATCCCCCTGGGACTTCCCCAAGATCTAGCTACCAAGAGTGGTATCTGCCATTAGGGGTGCAATGCGGGTGTGGTGGGGATGCTGCTCCAACTGCTGGCCTGCTCCGATGTGTCATTCAGTATGGGTGCTGTAACAGTAGCTAAATATTTTGGGAAGAGTAATGATGTGTCTTTGAAGTAGGTGACATGATCAAATCCCTGTTTTGAAAATTCCCCTCTAAGAGATACCAACTTCTGTTGTTTACCTGGTTCCTCTGAAGGTGGTACTGCTGGCTGAGATGGGGGAACAAAAATAGATTCAAAAGATTGTGGAGAAATCCAAATCCAAATCCAAGCAGGCTGTATTAGTGAAATCAGCAAGCTGCTTCTAAAATGTATTTATTTGTTTATTTGGGGGAGGTTGTTTGTTTGTTTGTTTTGAGACCGGGTCTCATTATGTAGAACAGCCTGGCTTGAAACTCATGGCAATTCTGCGTCAGCCTCCCAAGTGCTGGGATTACTAAAGGTGTGTGCCACCATGCCTGGCAATTCTAAAATCTGTAAGGAAATATAAAAGGTGTAGAATTGCCAAAACGATTTTTAAAAAGGAAAAAATAAAAGTTGGAAGAAACTACCTGATTGCAAGTCTTACTGTAAAAATACACCATTCAAGAGGGAGTCCTCTCCTTTCTTAATTCCCTTTTCAGAGTGTGTGTGTGTGCACGCTACTGGAAACTGAACCCAGGATCTCCACGTTGAGCTACAGTCCCAGACTTTTCCTTATTGAAACGGTGTCTCACTAAGTCACCTGGGCTAGGCTCAAACTTATAATTTTCCTACCTCAGCTTCCTAGAGTGCTGGGATTATAGGTGTGGGTCATCACTTCCCAGTTATTACTTTTCAGATTGTTCATTACTAGTGTTTAGGAATACAACCAATTTTTGTGCATTGCCTTTATATCTTGCAACTTCACTGATACTTTTTTCGTCTCTAGAAGACTCTTTGCCCACTCCTTAAGGTTTCTACATAGAACATTGTGTCATCTTCATATACAGTTTTACTTCTCTATTTCCAATTTGAATGCCTTTTATTTTATTTCCTTGCCTGATTTTTCTGGTGAGAACTTCAATTACTATGTTGAATACAAGAAGAAAAATCAGATATTCCCAGATGGGCACAGTGGCCCAGCACTTGAGAGGCTGAGGCAAGAGGATCTCTGTGACTTTGAGTCCAGGCTGGGCAACATAGTGAATTCAAGGCCAACCTGAACTACATAGTGAGAACTTGTTTCAAAAAAAGCAAAAGAGGAAGAAAGGAAGAAAGGAAGGAAGGAAGGAAGGAAGGAAGAAAGAAAGAAAGAAAGAAAGAAAGAAAGAAAGAAAGAAAGAAAGGAAAGAAAGCAGGCTTTCCTGACCTTGGCAGAAAAACTTTCAGTTTTTATAGATGGCTTTTATCATGTTAAGGAAGTTCCTGATTATTTCCAGCTTATTAAGTGTTTTTATCATAAAGGGGTATGGACTTTGTCAAATGCTTTTTTCTGCATTAATTGAAACGATCGATTGCTGTTTTTTGGTTGGTTGGTTGGTTGGTTTCTTTGTTTTTTGAGGGTCTTACTATGCAGACCAAGCTGGCCTCAAACTCCTGGCAATCCTCCTGCATCAGCCTCCTGAGTGCTGGGATGACAGGCTTGCACCACCACACCAGACTCTAAATTGCTTTTTGAATGTTGAACAACATTTTGCATTCCCAGGAAAAGTTCCCTGACCAACAGATTTTTATCAGAGTTCCCAAAGTAATTCAATGGGACATGATAGCTTTGTTTCACAAATGATCCTTGAAAAGTTGGATATATGTGTGGAATAAAAATGAATCTAAAGCAGGTACACTGGTGCATATCTGTTAACCAAGCTATCTGGGAAGCTGAGACAGGAGCTCAAGCCCAAACTTGGTAACTTGGCAAAATCCTATCTTGAAAAAGAATTTGGACTCTAATCTCACACCAGAGTCCGCTGGGTCTGAACTTCGGACCATGAGTAATGGTGCATGTGGAGGACAGGCACAGGCACCATTACTCATAATGGACACCCCAAGGTGCCACGGCCTGATCCCCAGAAGTTATTACTTTCTTTGGCAGAAGGGACTTTGCAAATGTGATTGACTTAAGGATCTTTTCTCTTGGGCGGAGACCATCCTGATGATCTGGGTGTGTCTAGTATAGTCTCTAGTATAGTCTTAAAGGTTTTCATCTGAGGGACCCAAGAAGGAAATGGGACACTGGGAGCAGAGGTCGGTATGACCCTCCTGTCTCAGTTTTCTGAGTGGCTGAGATTATGGGCAAACACTGCTATACCCAGCTGTAGTTTTACATTGCCCCTTAGCATATTGAGTTTATTGTATATACATCCTAGCACTCAAGAAAATGAGGCAGGAGGACTGCCATGAGTTCGAGACCAGCCTGGACTACCCAGCAAGACCCTGTCTCAAAAAAACAAAAAGTCTCAAAAATTCTTGAGAAATTTTTTCTGTAATTTTTTATTTTCTTCTCTTTCTCTCTCCCCATTCTTCTTGATTTTTTTTTTTTTATCAATCACCGGGTTCTAAAACTTACCTGCTGAGATCTGATTTGCCATCATTCTTTGCCTACAATAATTATTCTATTCTGATATGTTTTGGTTGAAAACACATTTAATTTGACCCTGGTTTTTCACACGGTTTTCCTTAACCGTGCCATCTTTCTAAACAGCTAGACACCTTAATTAAATCATGTAAACACAGCAGTTTATCCTCTACAATATTTCCATTATTTTAAACTTCCCTTTCCTTGCCTTTCAAATAGAGAATCTTAGAATCTTTATTTTACCTGCATATCTGTCTTTTTGTGAGGCAGCCATTCTAACTGTGGGTTTGCTTTTTCTGTGCTGTCTCACTTTGTTGCCTGTGTTACCACAGCTGGCCTTAAACTCATGGGCTCAACCAACCCTGCTGTGATAGGACAGTAGGGCCTGGCAAAGCTGGCTGGGGAAGTAGTCGTGTGCAAGATCCTGGACACACGCATAGAATGGTTCCCAAAGCCCTGCACATGGACTTCTCCCAAGAATTGAGCAGAGTTTTTTGTTTTGTTTTGTTTGTTTGTTTTGGCACTGGAAATCAAACTCAGAACCTTGCACTTGCCAGGCAGGCACTGTGCTGCTGAGCGATATCCCTGGCCCCCGAACTGGTTTTCAGTAGGATGACCTGGACCTGATGTCAGCCTAAAATGTGAGATCCCAGCACTGCCTCTCAGGACCCTGATGTAGAAGTTTTCGTGGGGTTCCTCCCAATTTGTACAGCATAAAAGGAGAGGTGAACCATGGCCATGAAGAACTCTCTGCAGTGATTTCCCACAGTAACCCACACTGCATTTCCCAGATGCAGTGTGGACTTCTAATTTTTGCTTTTATTTCTTTTTTCTCTTGTTCTGTTCAAGTTTGCTCTGCAGAACTAGTTTCTCCCATACCCATTCACCCCTCAATTTTCAAATAAATTTCTGGCACTGTTTTTGACTTGTCTCATCCAATTCTTTAAGATGAGAAAAACCTGGAATCTAACTCCAGAAAGCAAGGTGAGCAACCCAGAACCCAGTAACATTTAGTTGGTGAACCACTTTTAGAAAGAGCTGCCTAATAATACTGCCTTGGGCTTCCGCGTAACCAGCCGAGTGACATATCCATTTTAAATTGGTATGTCCCAGGACAATGTTACACTGATGTCTTGGCCTCCCCGCTACCATGTCAGAAGGAACCCGCCACTGCTCACAATGTTTGAAAAGTACTCAGCAGGCACCACTGTCTTTCATTCTGTAACTGTCCCTAGGTTGAATGAAGCTGACCCTTTTTACAGAGACCATAACACAGGGCACAATGCTTTCTGTGAGTGGTCCACACTGGGAAGTAGGAACATCGGGATTGATTTCCTTAAGGTCCAGTGGGTAAAGTGACTGGGCCCACCAGGCCTCAGACATACTGAATGCCACTCGAGTATCAGTCAAGGGCCAAACTTAAACTCTGCGCTTTTAAATCCCAGAGTTCTGGCTCTTTGCACAGCAATGGGATGACTTGATTCATACTAATACATAAATTGCGGCTGTCTGAGCTGTGCCCAGCAGCGCCACCCACAGGTTAAGAGGGACATGGACATCATAGGGCCCTGTGTGGCACTCGGTAGTGGCTAAGTAGGTGTGACCGACTGGGTGCGCACAGGAGACAGAAGCCACAAGACACGTTAGACAAGAAAGATGAACATAAAGAATTACTCATTGTGCCAGACGTGGTGGCACACTCCTGTCATCCCAGAAGTTGGGAGGTTGAAGCAGGAAGATTGTCATGAGTTTGAGGCTAGCATGAGCTACATAGTGAATCCAAAGCCAGTCTGGACTATGTAATGAAACCCTATCTCAAAAAAATCCAAAAGATTCATTGTGAGAAGAATGAGTACCGTCAGAAGAAACTCTATTCAATACCTGCAGTTGAGGGAGGTCAAGTTCGGAGGGGCTCTAATCTCTTTGGAGAAGGGAGGTTTAGCTCCCACCTAGCCGAGGTCACTGGACTGTCCAGGCAGGGCTCTTTGGGGAGCCAGGCAAGCCCTCAGCTTCCTCCAGAGTGTGAGTGAGGAGCAGGGTGGCAAAATCAACACTTTATTTCAGCAAAAATGTATTGAATGCAAACTACGCACTGGGCACAGAGTTAGATACTACTACTTGTGAGGCAGTATCCCAAAGGCGCTATAGAAACCAAGACAAGCTGGTCTTCAAGGCACCTAGGGACCAGGCACATCAGTCAATGGGACAGAATAGAAAGCCCAAAAATAATAGGCCACAAAGAAGCTCTGTAATTTTTTTGGCCAAGTTACAAGAGTCCAGTCAAGAAAGGGTTCCAGGAAAAGAAATAAATGTTGCTGAAGGAATTGAACAGCCACACACAAACACATGAACCTTGACTGAGAGCTCACAGCACAGCAAAAACTAAGTGGGTCTCACAGTTAAATGTACAAGATAAAACTATAGCACATATAGGGAAAGCCACGGGAGAAAAGTCTTCGGGACCCAAGGCTAGGTGAAGAGTTCCTACACTTGGCGCAAAAGCTGGATGCATGTGAGTAAGGACTGTTGAGTTGAACACTGTCAAAATCAAAACGGTTTGCTCTGCAGGAGACCATGCTCCAAAGGATGAATGGACGCGGACCTGAGAGTCCAGCAGAGCTTTCAGAGAGGCCCAGGCAAAGGACAGACAGAGATTCATTTCAGCCCAGGGACTCTGGGAGTTCGGGTGAGGCAAGACCTGAGCACAAAGTTGAAAGGTAAGTGAGATAGCTGTGGACAGACTGAGACAAAGAAGAATGTGCACAGCAGTGTGAGCACAGCTCCAGTGTGGGGAGCGCTACACCGTGTGGCGGGCGTGAGGCAGGGGAGCCAGTGTCAGTCCAGTGCCCAAAGCACTGATGCAATGTAAGGAGTGGGATGCAGTGCAGGGAGCACTGATGCAACACAGGAAATATCAATGCAGTGCAGGGAGCATTGGTCAGTGCAGTGCAAGGAGAACCGATGCACTGCAGGAAGCACTGATGCTGTGCAAGGAGCATGATCCGGTGCAGAAAGTGCTGCTGCAGTGCAGGAAGCAGTGCGGTGCAGGGAGCATTGTAATGCAGGGAGCGTTGGTGCCATGTGGGGAGCACTGCTGCAGCGTTTTACCCATTGCAGCTCAAGGTGTGCAGAAGAGGAGGAAAAGAGCGGGGGACAAATTGTGTAACTGAGCACAGGTGGGCAGAGCCCTACTCCCAAACAGCTTTCAGTTAGAAAGCCATAAACACCACAGAGGGCAGATAACCCAGGCGTATGTGATGTCCGGGCATTCAGAGGGCAGGATTTAGCCAGGGGCCATCCTGAAAGATGCCCATCTGCTCCTCCTGACTGTGCCACCTCCTGCTCAGTTTTCTCTCTGCTGCCGCCCTTCTCGGGCCCGGCTGGCACTTGAGCCTCTGTCCCTGCCTCTCCCCTGCCTGTCTCCAGGGCTCCCAGACGAAGGGTGGGGCTGAGGGGAGCTGACTGCAACCCCATCTCCGTGTGCTCCTGTCCTGCCTGTGTCTGAGCAACAGTGGAGCTTTTTGGCTTTAGGGAAGACAAAGGAAAAGTAGGTCAGTTGGCAAAGTGGTTCCTGAAGTGCTCACCGAGGAAACACATCTCAGCAAATACTCCACTCAGTGTGTTTTCTCAGCCCATGGATACCCTGGGATAAAAAGTCACTTTCCTCTGATCACCAAGGTTTTATATCCACTCTACATCTTCTCACCAAATTCTATCAGGAAAGTCTGTGTCATGAAGTCTTTTTCTTCTGTCAGTGTCTTCCAGGTGGTTTTGCTGGTTCCTTCCCAAGAGAAGTTCCTTTGCCCTGTTCAGTTTCCAAATGTAAAGGCAATGAAGTCAGCCATCTCCTTACAACTAGGACTGGATTCCTGGATATTTCCCTACTCAAATCTTTTAGTAAAAGGTTAAGGTCTGGCGATGTAGCTCAGGCACTACAAAAATAAAATGTTAGAGCTGTAGAAAGGAAGCTGTGTGTGGAAAAAACAACAGCAAACACTTCCAACAAAGACCAGGAAAGATTCCAGAGTGCTGGAAAGCTTGAGTATTTCTCCTGGATATTTAGTTGTGGATTTTCTAGCTATATCTTATCTCTTGCTCCCCTACCAAGCTATCAAGGGAAATAGCTGTAATTTTTGTGTCTCTCTTGCTTAATGGTTTAAATTCACAGGGGCAGGCTTGAATGCTAGCGGTTCTTACAGAAGACAAAATCTTCAAGCCATACATGGTGGCACACACTTGTAATCCCCAGAGCTCCGGGGGACTGAGGCAAGAGGACTGCAAATTCAGGCAATTTAATAATTTAGTGAGAATTTGACTGAAAATAAAATTTTTAAATGGCTGAGGTGTAGTTCAGTATGAAGACCCTGGACTTGACCCCCAGTAATTCCACCCTCATTTACCCCTCAATACATGAATCCTCCTAATAACCTTGTTTCTGAGATGAAGCAGTTGATGACCCTGGTTTAAGTTTCTGTGACATTATCAGCAAAAATAATAGCTCTCATGATACAATGAGAGTTTTGTTTCTGAATCTACTCTGTCTACAGAACCAACCAGGAATCATTAACGCAGATTTCAACTCTGAATTAAACACATATTCTTTACCCAAAAAAATGGTCAGAGAAATTATGCGTATCTAAAGAAGTCTCTTCACTTGCCATCCTGCTGTGGGGAAAAGCAATTGGAGAAAAAGTTATTTTCCCCATAAACTGGTAATAAAATTTTTTGGGGTTATTATCTGTTAATGAGGAATCCAGCCTGAAAGCTCCTTTTGCTCCATTTTTCTAATCCCAAAATGGATTCTGAGTTAAAGGCAACCAACCTTACAAACCGAGAAAAACCAAGCTTTAAGGTAACTGAAATTTCCTGAATTCCCCACACACATTCTTTAAATACTATAGCTTTTTTAAAAGTATATCACATAAACAAATGGCATTGACAGGCAATAAAGTTTGTCCTGGTAACAATGTGCTATGACCTGGAAAACACATTTCATCATTCACACCCAGAATGTCCTCTCTGATTTATGCCAATAAAAATTTGAAATAATCTAAGACCTACTTTCCACGCATTACGCGAAGGCTTGCATTGCAAGAGTAATGGCTCCAAGACTTAAACTCTATTGTCAGCAATTGATGAAGAAAGTTTCAATGTGTATGAAAAACCCCAAGACAAAGTAAGGGAAAGAGAAGAGGCAGAGAAAACCACAGAGAATTTGACATTAAATCAGTGATCTTGGAAATGATCGCTATCTCCTCAGAGAGAGAAACAGGAAGGAGAATATTCCCAACAAAGGCAGCTTCCAGGGGCGTTCATACTGCCCGGAGCATCTGCTAGCTGTGCAGCCAGAGCAAACATGGGGCAGAGGGACAGGATTGTGCTGTGGAAATTGTTGTTCAATATTTTGTTCTTGCATATGTGATGGCTTAACTAATGGGCAACTTGTAACACCCAGCTGAACTGAACCAGCATAGTGCTGAGTGTGGAAGGCCCACTTAAGGATCGTTGCCAACAGCATAAAAGGAGAACTGGAGGGGAAGACAGAGTGCTGTTGATTCTCCTGGAGAAGCTTTGTCATGCTGCTTTTCCTGATACGAATTCAGCTGTTCTCATCATCAGAGGAGCTCGAACATCCTCATTGTTGCTGAGGACGGCTGCAGATCTTTTCCAGAGAGGGCTGGTCTTTACCTTGAGCGTTGCTTCTTGGCTCCAGTGCAGACCCCTCAGCCTGCTGGCACAGATCCTTCATCCCACTGGTGCAGACTTCCAAGCTTCCACCACTGACCTCTGGGCCTTCCCAGTACAGATCCTTGGTACAGAATTGCATGAGACATTGTCGTGGGTTCTAGGCCTCCAACTGGACTCGTGCAGGACATTGTCATGGGTTCCAGGCCCTCAGCTGGATTCTTTGGGTCTCTAGTGCATCAGATCTTTTGCATTCTTCTGCATTTGATTTTTTGGGTAAATATTATAGAATAATTCTATAAGTTATGTGTCCTGTATTAAATCTACTCCCCTGGAAACCCTGACTATATCAGTATATGAAATAACTGAAACTCGGTTGAAGGATTGCTATACAGATAGTAGCAGGTGTGACTGAAACATACAGTGAATGCTAAAATATTTTTAAATCATTGCAGTAAAAGACACATTGCCATGAGTCCCTCTCAAAATATTCCCCCTTGCAGCAGACACCTTTATTCCATTGTTCTTGCTATTTTCTGAAGCATGGTGGTGCTTCAGCCATGGTGGTGCACACCTGTAATCCTAGCACTCAGGAAACAGAGGCAGAAGGATTGCTGTGAGTTCGAGGCCAGCCTGGGTTACAGAAGTGAGTTCAAGGCCAGCCTCTGCTACATAGTTAGACTGTCTCAAAAACAAAATGAAACAATCCCCCCAAAAAAGAAAGTGGCATGAATTCTGGGATAAATGAGTGCAAAACAAGAAGATGTATTCAGAGAGGAATTCATGGCAATGTATCTTTTACTATAATAATTTCAAAAAGTTTAACATTCACTGTATTTTTTTATCACACATCATACTATTATTTCCTATGATTCAGATACCTCACACCATGAAATGTTGCAATGTATTTGTTTAAAACTATACTTTGCA
>RJWM01018955.1:0-39996 GCA_004363535.1 Dasyprocta punctata | reverse complement strand
GGTAGTTATTTCAATGATAACAAGAGGTACTCTAAGGGGAAAAGAAGGAAGGAAGAGAAAAGGAAAAAGACATAAATTTATAAATATTCATAAATAAGACAGTTTAAAAAAAACCATATTGCTAAATACAATAGCTATTGAAAAAGAAAAGTTAATATACCTGAATTGATGAATCTTACATGTCTATATCTGTCAATATTCCCAACCCCTAGGAAGGTAATGATATGCAATATTGTAACTACTGCCAAACTTCAACCACCTCAGTGTGTTAACCTACAATGTTATCATATCAGATCTGTCGTTGTTGTTTGTCTTTTTTGACTTTTATTTCTAGCTTCTGTATCTATTTTCTCTTAAAAAAAAAAAAAAAGATTTCTACCTACTTTCTCTTCCAGTAGATCAAGTGTTTCTGTTTTAATATTTACATCTTTGATCCATTTTGACTTTAGTGCATGGTAATAGACATGGGCCTAGTTTTATTCTTCAGCATGCAGTGGGCCAGTTTTCCAGCAGCATTTATTGAAGATGCTATCTTCCTTTCAGTGAACATGTTTGGTCCCTTTTTCAAAGCTGAGGTGGCTGAGTGTGTTTGTAGTTGTGTCTGCATCTTCTAGAATGTTCCACTGATCCTCAGGTCTGTTTCTTTTTTTTTTTTTTTTTCACCAGTACTATGCTGACTTTATCACAGGAGCTTTGTAGTATATTCAAGTCAGGGATTGTGATGTCTCCTGCCTTGCCTTTGTTTCCCAGAATTGCTTTTGCTATTCTAGGTCTCTTGTGCTTCCAAATGAATTTTAGGAATGTTTTCTCTAGTTCTGTGTGTCTCAATAAATTTAGTATTAAAATATTTATACAAGTTTTTCTTTTCCTGTAGTGTGTATACATTTTTTTGGTGGACTTTGTCTATGCAGAGAAGGTAATTCACTGATCATGTTTATAATTGCAAAATACTAAGTACTACCAAAATTTGCATACGCAGAGAGATTGAATTAATGTTTGGTACATATATACCATAAGAGTATAGTAGTCATCTCTTATCCACAGTTTCATTTTCTATAGTTTTAGATACCCACTGTCTAAAAATACTAAATAGAAAAATTCCAGAAATAAACAATTCATGAGTTTCAAATTGGGCGTCATTCTAAGTAGCATAATGAAATGGTTTTTTTTCCTTTTTTTTTTTTTTTTTTTGTACCAGAGATCGAACTCACAACCTCGTGCTTGCCAGGCAGGTGATTGTGCCACTGAACAAAATCCCTGGCCCACATAATGAAATCTTGTACTATCCTGCTTTGTCTCACCTGGGATATGAATCATCCCATTGTATGTCAAATCCATGCACTGCGCACTACCCACCTATTAGTAACTTAGTATTCATCCTGCTTATCAGATTGATTGTCATGTTGCCAAAGTGTTGTTCTCAGGTAATGTTTATTTTACTTAGTAATAGCCCCAAAGCAAAAACTCTTACTGCATAGTATAATGCTATAAGTGTTACATTTTATTATTAATACTGTTAATTTCTTATAGTGGCTTTATGTGTAAGTTAAATTTTACTGTAGGGCCTTATAGGAAACAAAAACAGTGTATTTGTGATTTGTTACAATCCCATTTCAGGCATCCACAGGAGATCTTAGAATGAATCCCCTGTGGGTATGGAAAAATGACTATGTTTCTTTCTGTTAACAGTGGAATCAGGTTGCTTTTTGCCCTCAAAGCATGTTTATTTATGATCGGTCATCTTTTTTTTTTTTGATCTAGGTATTTATTAATAAAAAACTTTGCTCTTATTATTGCTTTTGCTGCATCCTCTAAGTTTTGGCATTTTGTGTTTCCATTTTCTTGTCAAGATATTTTAAAATTTCTTTTAATTTTCAAGGGAATAAAACAAAACAATAAAATGAAACAAAACAAAACAGTGAGAGCAATATTGGATTTCAAAAACAAGACAGAAGAAAATCTCCCATAGTTGCTATATTGCATAGTTATCCTCTAAACATATGCTCAGACTACTGACTGTAGGCCTGCAAAGCCAATCAAACAATGTAAGCATTGAGTTGTTTTTGTACCTCAGGTGCTATCATCCCAGCTTGTGTTCCTCCTAATCAGCCAGTTGCCTACAGGGTTGAGGGGAGGTTGTCTCCCAACCCACCCACATACTGGCTGGCTCATGGGAAGGGCAGGTTGACTTCTTGGTTCTCCTCCTGGCCCACAATCTAAAATTTCTCTTTTAAATTCTTCATTGATCCATTGGATTTCAGGATATTATTTAATTTTCATATATTTGTGAATTTTCTAAAACTCCTCATTACTGACTTCTATTTTCATACCATCATGGCTAAAAATGTTATTTTATATTTCAGTTTTCTTAAATATAATACAACTTGTCTTGGGGCCCCAATTTAAAACTTATCCTGAAGAATGTTCTGTGTGCACTAGAGAAGAATGTTTTCTATTTTGGATGGCATGTTCTTTATGTCACTTAGGGCTATCTGGTCAAAGATGTCAGTGAAATCCAATGTTTCTTTATTCCATTTTTTAAAATATGTAAAACAAAAGTCCAGATTACTTTATGATTTTCTATAACAGGTGCTCAATTCTGTAAAACATGCAAATATCACCTTTAATATTTAAATATGGCTCTACAAACAAAGTCAGCAAAAATCCTAAGAATTACTCTGTACATATATAAAACTTGCAAGAATATCTTATCACTTATGAAATATGTAGTTTTAAAGATTAAAAGTCAGTAAATGTACAATTAGAAATAGAAGAGAAAAATGCTGATAACAGGTTTGAACAAATATTTGCCCTCTTCCCAAATATCTAAAATATTACATATACCACTGTTTTCAGCATAGCTTATAAAACTCAAAAATTCTTATTACTCTTTACTAGTCTCAAATAAGTTCAGTAGAGATTGTACTGGTGAGCCACAAATTTCGTTTTCTTCTTATACAACAAGAAATTCAGAAAAAAAGAAATTCAGTTCTTTTGCTTTCTGATTTAGCACTTATTCTTAAGTACAGTACAGTAGTACAATGGGCACTGGGAGACCACTCCCCTATACCCACTAGAGTTTGGGCAGCACTCCAGGGCTAATCCTCCTTCCATTGTTCTGAATGATGGAATAAGTGCATTTGGAGCAAGGGGGAGTATTTTGAGGGGAGTTAATGGCAATGTATTTTTTTTTAAGATTTAAACATTCACTATATATTTTGATCACATATAGCTATATTGGAACACAGGAACACTTAACATCAGAATACTTAAATATATAAAGGAAATATTAAAGGATCTGAAGTGAGAGATTAACTATTACACAATAATATGTAGTAGGGGACTTTTAATATCCTACATTTACTATTGGGCAGAAAATATCCACACATAATAAGGAAACAGTCTTTCCCCCTTCCTGCTCTGTGCCTTGGAACCAGATCCAGCTCTGGAAAGTTGGCCCACAGATACAGCATACTGCAAGGAGACCATGGCCAACAGAAACAGAGAGATGGCTGTCCTGTCAAAATACTCCCTGTTGCTTCAAACGTACTTATTCCATCATTCTTGCCATTTTCTGAAGCAGTGCTAGAAATCTTCTTTTGTGAGTGTCTTTATCAGATATGATCAAATGCTGCTGCCAAGTGACATCCAATGGAAAGGCAGGCTCGTGAAAACATTATGACATTTCATCATCCACCTTATTCGCTGGATCTGGCACTGTGTAGCTTCTGATTCTTTCCCAAAGTCAAAATGACCATGAAAGGTAAATGTTTTGATTTCATTCAGGACTTCAAGGCACCCGCAACAGTACAACTAAAGATGCTCATGAAAGTGGACTTTCAGAGCTGTTTGAGAAAGTGGCAAGAACAAAGAGATATGTGTGGTTAAAGTGTGGGGTAGTATTTTGAGGGAGATTAATAGCAATATGTCTTTTATTGTAAACATTTTTAAAATTCACTGTATTTTTAAATTATACGTCATATATATAATTATATCCTCTTAATCTGAACCCTTTATCATAAAAGGTTTTGTTTCTTTTCAGTTTTTGACTTAAAGTCTGTTTTGCCTGACATAAGTATGCCTATTCGTTTCTACTTTTGATTTGATCAGAACATCTTTTTATATCCTTTTCTGTAAGAGTGTCCTTCAGAGATTAGGAAATGTATCTCTTTTAGGCAGCATATAGTTGAGTCTTGCTTTTTTTAAAAAAAAATCTATCCAGTTATTCTATGTATTTTCATGGGAGAATTTAATACATTTACATTCAAAGTAATTGATGATAGGTAAAAACTATTGCCATTTTGTTATTATTTGTTTGTTTCTTCTCTTGCTGTATTCCTTTGTGGTTTGATAGTTTTCTGTAATGGTATGGTTTGAATCTTTTGTTTTATGACTCTCCTGCAAATGTTTCCTTTTTGGTCATCATGAGGCTTACAAAGAACATCTTATACTGGTAACAGTCTATTTAAAGCTGATAACAGCTTAGCTTTGATTGAATGCAATTCTACACGTTTACTCCTATTCCCCATATTTTCTGTTTTTGATCTTTGAATTTACAACATATTGTAATATGCATCCCTTGATGTTTTATTAGCTATACTTATTAATAATTTTGTTTTTTAACCCTTGTACTAGAGATAATATTACTTTACACACAACCATTAAAGTTCAAGTATCTTAAATATTGTTCTGTATTACACACACCATTAGGTTTTGTGCTTTCGGGTCGGGGTGTGTGTATGTGTGTTACTGGGGATTAAGCACAGGGCCCTGCACACGCTAGGCAAGCAACTTATCATTGATCTATATCCCCAGCTCCATAATAAGTGTCATGTTACTAATTAGCACCCTTTTTTCCACTTTAAAAAACTTCCTTTAGCAGTTCCTATAAGGTAGGCCTAGTAATGATTCCTTAGCATTTGTTTGAGAAAGTTTTTATTTCTCCCTCATTTCTGAAAGATAACTTTGCTGAGTAAACAATTCTTTGTTGGCACTTGACATAGTTACTTTTTTTTTTGCTGGAACAAAATATCTGGCATCCACGAGTTAAAGGAGGAAAGTTTTATTTTAGCTCACAATTTGTAGAGGTTTCAGTCCATAGTCACCTGGCTCCAAAGCAGAGGACGAATAGGCCAAGGCAGGGCAGGCAGGAAGTAGCAACCTTCCTTCTGCTTTCCCTTTTATTCCATCTAGGATACAAGCCTAGTAGATGGTAAAACTCACACCCACAGTGGATCATCCCTCTTCAGTAAATCCACCATCCTATCCACACTTAGAATGGTGCTAAACTAATCAGTGGGTAATCAATTCTGATGCTATTCATACATTGCAAGACAATCACTCCTTAATTTGGGATCACACACTCATGATTCAGCCACTCCCAAAAGCACCACCTATGAGCACATGAGGCTTTGGGAGTACATCTAGATACAAATTATAACAGGAATTTTATTCCTTTACCACTTTTAATATTTCATCCCACTCTCTCCTTGTCTGCAGGTTTTCTTCTAAGAAGTCCAATTAGAATCAAACTGGAACTCCTCTACACATGATGAATTTATCTCTAACTGCTGTCAGAATTTTTAATTTGTGATTTTTTGATAGCTTGATTATTATATATCTTGGTGAATTCCTTTTTGAGTTGAATTTTATTGTGGCTGTCTGCTCTTCCTAGAATTGGAAGTTTTATTTATTTTTTGGTACTGGGGATTGATCCCACCGACTGCCACACTAAAGTCACAACCCTTTTCATTATTTTATTTTGAGATAGGGTCTCACTAAGTTGCCCTAACTGACTTAGAGCATTGATTCTATTTAGCCTCTCTAGTAACTGGGACTACAGGTGTGTCCCATTATGCCATTCTTTCATTCGTTCATTTAGTGGTACTGGAGATTGAACCCAGAGCCTTCCAACTAAGCTACATCTTCAACCTGTTTTTATTTTTTATTTCAAGATGAGGACTCACTAAGTCACTAAATTTCCTAGACTGGGCTTAAGCTTGTGATGTTCCTGCCTCAGCCTCCCAGAGGACTAGGATTATAGGCATACACGATCACACCCAGCTTCCATTATTTTTTAAAACATGATTTTTCTGGTCCCTTTTCTCCTTTTCCCGTGGAATGATGTATCTGACTTATTGATGGCATCCTATAATTCTAGTAGGTTTTATTTATTTATTTATTTTTTGCAGTACTAGGGACTGAACCCAGAGCCTCATGCACACTAGGTGAGCTTTTTACACAGAGTTACATACCCAGCTCATGATAGGGTAATTTCAAATGTTCTGCTTTTGAATGCCTTGTCAAGCCAGCTGTTGAAATTTCTATTGCATTTGTCAGTTTAGTCATTGTACTCTTCATCTCTTGAATTTTTATTTGGCTTTATGTTTGTTTCTATTTCTTTGTCAAACTTCTGATGCTATTCATACATTGTTTTGCAAATTTCATTTAATTTTTTATCTGTATATTCTGAAAGTTCACTGACCATTTTAAAGAAGGTTACTCTAAACTCTTTTTATCTTTTTTATAGATCTTATTTTCTTTAGGATCCATTGTTGGAGCTTTGGAAGTATCACGATTTCTTGAGTCTTTGTAATCCTTGTTTCCTTCCTTACATTGCTATTAATGCATTATGGGTATTCTATGGCAGGAACAGACTTTCACACTAGGGTAGCCTATGATTCCAGATGGGCCACTTGGTAATGACCCTGAACAGCCACAAATTACTTTCCATTTCTCTACGTGACCAGACAGCTGCCTTTACTCAGAATCTGTGGGCCATTCAGATAGACTCTGCTATCTAGCAAGACTACTAAACCTGCTATCAGACCAAGTTAATGAATGGGCAATTCTGCTGTTTTTGATCTGTCTGGAATACAGGATGTACTCCTTGGCTAGAAAGTACTGCTATTTGAATTCAGCATTTGGACAAGGTTTCAGGAGAGGTCCTGGGTTTAAGTGGATGGAGATGAATGAAGCAACTACTACGCTCAGTAGAAATATACTGTTCAGCTGTAGTTCCCTCCCTGAGTACAATCTGAGTGTGGACTTTGAAGCTGAGCAGAGTGCTGATTAAAGTTCCATGTGAGGGAGAACTAGAACCTGCTTCCTGTTTAAATTTGCAGTAGGGGTTGTCTTCTTCCCTGGGCGGGGTCTGTGAGTGGACTTTGAGGCTGTTAGGAACATTGATTAAGTTCCTAGTGTAGCAAATCTAGTGCATGCTTGTGGAAACCTTCCACTGGGATCTTATTCTGCCCTGGGGTAGGTGTTGAAGTTAAGCCTGGAGGCTGGCCATCTAGGGATTCAAGTCAGGTAGTAACACTTTCTACTTCTTCAATTTGCTTGGTTTTGTGGGTGAGCTATGCTGTTGATTGGTACCTTTGATGGAGTACCTTTGATGGCCGAAACACTGAGCTTTTACCAAACCCTGTATGCTGGTATTTGTGGGCCTGCCTCCCTGCTTTGTTTTTACCTAGCTTTATAGTCTCCCCTATATTCTGTGCTTCCTGTGAGATCAGAATAGTTGGCTTCCTAGGAAATAGCTTGGAATGCTAGGGAAGCAGGATTTTCACCTTCCTGGTTCTCTTCCCAGTGTCGAAATCTTGGCCCTGAAGAATTTTGTTGCGCTGACTGAGATGAGGGAGAGAAGCAATACTGTCAAAGTGAGACAGTTTCTCCTATCTTTTCAATGCAGATTTTGATTCAATTTCATGCTAGGTGACTCAGACTTAGTTCCATGTTTTGGGGTTTTCAACACGATATTTTTATTTGTAGGAAGTTACAGGTTATCCTTTGATCATATGGTGGGGAAATTGAGGTCTGAGACCTCCTATTTATAGTCTTGCTGATTTCACTAACCAACTTTTGTTTATCAATTCATCTGTTGATGAACATTTGGCTTATTTCCACTTTTTAGTTATTGTGAAAATATGTCTTTAAGACCCTGCTTTCAATTCTTTTGGAAAAATACCTAAAAGTGGTATTGTTGAATAATATCATAGGACTATTTCTAATCTTTTTGGAATCTCCATACCATTTTTTATAGTAGTGATGAAATTTTACAATCCTAGAACAGTACATAAGAGCTATTTCTTCGTATCTTCACATCCTTGCCAATACTTGCTATTTTGTTACTGGATATATTTATATAGCTTATTTATTTAGTTACCTAACAGCAGTCATCCTAATGGATGTGAAAGGATGTCCTGTTGAGATTTTTCATTTGCGTTTCCCTGCTCTGAGTAAATTTTTTTATGTAACAAGAGTCTTGGATCCATTATAATACTTTCCAAAAGTAAGATATAAACAAGCAATTAAAACTAATCAAGATATGAGGGTGATCCAAAATGAAATATAAGCAGTAACTGTGGGAAACCATATCCTGCCTCAATACTCTTAAATTTAAAAGCTGAAAAAAACTATACATAAATGATGTGCTCTAATTCATAGTGTTTCTCATAGGAGCATGGGTTAGCAATTCTGAAACTTCTTTATGTATATACTAGAATTGAACATGTAATGTGAGTTAGGTTTCTTACTATTAGAAAAAGAAATTATAAAAAAGGAGAGAAAACTAAAATGAACCATGTACTATCAGAACAGGATCACAGTTAAAAGTACAAAATCATGGTTTCTAATAATAGATATGGATACAAAAATACAGATGAGTATATGTGTGGGTTGTTACACATGCAGATATTTCTAAGCTCTACACACGGAGAGGGCCTAGAAGTACTGATACCCTAGTAACAATAAGGGTAACTAATGCCAGGACCCAGATCTTAGTTTCTAAGCACCATTTTTAAATAAAAGGAATCAGGGTTCCTTGTAAATATGAAGATACATTTTGGAACATCTTGTGAAAGTGCTTAAATATCTTGTTAAACACACACACACACATACACACATGAACACAAGAGTTAAGCTCAAGGAGCTCTCTGAGTAAACAATGCAGAAACAATTTGAAGAATAAAATATATGATAGCTTTGGATATTAACCCACAGAATAAAATAAATACCCAGGCGCCTATGCAGATATAACTAATAGTCATACAAATAAAAGTGGGCGAAGACATACCAGTCCTTCCATATAGTAGCATTCAATAAATAAATTTCTGAGGCTCTTTCTATTACATCGGACCATTTCAAAGATGACTAGTTAAATCCTAAGTAGTCAGCAAGGTTGCTAGAATCCCTTCCTTGACATTAACTGTATCAGAAACTTTAGGATATTTGAGGAAAACAACTACTAGGAGAAATAGCCCCTTATAGAATACATGTTTAAAATTAATCTATGACTCTTACTTTATAGATCTAGGCAGGGCACCTCCATGGGCTTGCAGCAACAAGACCTGTAGCTGTTGTACCTGGTAGAAGCAAAGAAAAATAATCAGCTAGTCATCAATCAAAAGCTACTTATCCCTTGGTAGTGAAACTACTACAATTACCAGTAGGGTAATTCTATTCAGTGCCTATAAAAATCAGTGGTAGATCTTAGGTACTATAGAAGGCATCGCCATTAATGATTCAATGATTAAAAAGACAATCAGCATTTTGCATGAATAACCAATACTTAGAAGATGAGTCGTCCCTTTTTTATTTTTCTGTGGTACTGGGGATGAACCCAGATCCTTTGCATTGAGTTACAGTCTCGGACCTTCTTTAACATTTTATTATGAGATAGGAGCTTATCTATTCACTAAATTGTTCAGGGTGGGTCGAAATTAGTGATTCCTCCTGCCTCAAGCTGCTAGGGCTGAGATTGTACGTATGTGCCATCATAATCACCAATTTGTTCCTTATATTTAAGCATCTTAAGGAGTTTTTACTGAATGCCTATTTTTTAAAAATCAAACAACACTGGGATAGGCAATGTAGGGGTGTACAGAATAAAATATGGTCCTACTCTTAAGGTTACATCTAGTTGAATAAGATAAGCCTAAAGGCTGAAATAGTAGAAAATAAGACAATATTAAAATATCAGGTATAATTAACTGCTTTAGGGTTTTGAGAAGAAGCAAATCAATGAAATCTCAAAATAGTTAAGGTAGGGTTTGTGGATATGGATCTTAAACCAGAGTATGTGTGCAAGCAAATTTCCAAGGCCCTCCAATGACAAAAGAGGAACCATTCTGCTAAAACTACTATCCTCACTTGTCCATTGAAGCTCAGCTCTTCTTGCCTCCTTATGAATCTTACTCCATTTGTTATTTCTCTCTTACATATCTTCAACCTGTCCCTTTCAAGTTTCTCCTATTTTAACACCAATGCATCCTTCCCAACCATGCTTTCTATTTCTACTGCCTTGTTTCTCTCTTGCTCCCAAAGTTTGAGAGATAAGTCCAAAATAATTGCTGCCAATTCATTTTGCTTACCTCTAATTCCATTAACCTATTTCAACCTGATTTTTGCCCACATTATTCCATTAAAATAACTCGATAAGGTCACCAAGAATCTGCATATCACTAAAACCAATGGGCATTTTCAATCTTCATTTGACTTTTTATTTAAGAGAAAAAAGACACATACAATAAAGAAAAAAAGCAAAAGAGACAAACAAATGACGACAGCAAATCCACAACAGTAAAATTATAGGTTTACAAAACAAGATGATAAGGACTTGACAATGGTTGCAATATTGCGTATCGTTACCTTCAACATGGTTGTTTGCATTAACAGATATAGACATGTAAAATTGATCGAATCATGAGTATTAACTGATCTTACTCAATAACTAATACATTCAACAGTACAGTCATTTTAGTTTCTTACATATACATATATACAGATTTATGTCTTTTTCCTTTTCCCTTCCTTCTTTCCTCCTTTTCCCTTTCCCAATTACTTTTGCTCTTTGAGCAGTTTTTTACCCTTACATAATATTTATTGTAGATTTTGGATCATATATACCTTTTCCGTTTCTTACACTAGGGAGGCAATACGGTATTCACACATGTGGGTTTGATTTATCTCACTTATGAGTATGGTCTCAAGTCGTGTCCATTTACTTACAAAAGTCTCAAATCTTTCTTCACAGCTGAGTAGTACTCCATTGTATAAAAATACCACATCTTTTTTATCCATTCCTTGATTGATGGACACTTGGGTTGTTTCCAAGATCTGGCTATTACAAATTGGGTTGCTATAAACATGGGTGCACAGATATCACTGTGGTGTGATGTTTTCAATTCTTCTGGGAAAATGCCCAGAAGAGGGATAGCTGGGTTGAATGGGAACTCTAATCCTAGCTTCTTGAGGAATCTCCACACTGACTTTCACAGTGGTTGCACCAGTCTACACTCCCACCAACAGTGGAGAAGAGTTCCTTTTTCCCCACAGCCCCTCCAGCATTTGTTGTTGGTTGATTTTTTAATCTTGACCATTGTTTCTGGAGTGAGATGGAATCTCAGTGTTGGTTTAATTTTCATTTCCTGAATGACCATTGATGTTGAACATTTTGTCATATATTTATTTGCCATTTGTATTTCTTTCTCTGAGAAGTGTGTATTCATCTCAGATGCCCATTATTGGATTGGGTCCTTGAATTTTAGGGGCCTGATTTCTTTTAATTCTTTATACATTTTAGATAGAAGTCTTTTGTCTGATGGACAATTGGCTAAGATATTTTCCCAATTCAGAGAAGAATGTGTAATCTGATTTTGATGGGTGGAATACTCGGTACACATCTATTAGGTCCATTTGTTCACAATTTTGATTCAGTTCTGTTATTTCTTTGCTGATTTTTTTGTTTGGTTGAACTGTCTCTCTGTGACAGTGGGGTGTTAAGGTCCCCTGCTATAACTGTATTGTTGTTTATTTGGTTTTTCATGTCTACTAAGAATTCTTTTATATAGTTGGGTGCTCCCATATTCAGTGCATATATATTTATGATTGTAATCTCTTCCTCTTAAAGTTTTCCCCTAAAAAGTATGTAGTGAGCTTCTTTATCTTTTTTGCTCATTTTCAGTTTGAAGTTCACATTGTCTGTAAAAATAATAGCTACCCCTGCTTTTTTCTGGGTTCCTGTTGCATTGAGTATTGTTTTCCATCCTTTGAGTTTTTAGCCTGTGAGTTTCCTTTTGAGTGAAATGTGTTTCTTGTACACAGCATATTGTTGGGTTTTGTTTCTTAACCTACTCTGCCAGTCTGTTTCTTTTTATTGGTGAGTTGAAACCATTTACATTGACTGATATAACTGATATGTACTGACTCATCCCTGTCATGATATCTTTCTGTTGTTGGTTTTCTACATTTTCTGTTTAATTATTTGCCCTGCTTAGTGGTTTCCTTTTGTTATTGTTCTTAAGATTGTAGCTATCTTTGTCCCTTCCTAGAGTGTCTTTCAGTACACTTTGAGTGTTGGTTTGGTGGCCATAAATTTCTTCAGTTCTTCTTTGTCATGAAAGTATCTTATTTCTCCATCAAGTTTTAAAGATAGTTTTGCAGGAAACATCAATCTGGGTTGAAAGTTGTTTTCTTTCAGGATTTGAAATACTTCACTCCAAACTCTTCTTCCCTTAAAGGTTTGTGTTGAGAAGTCTGCCATGATTCTGAGAGGCTTTCCTTCCTAGGTGATCTCTTTCTTTGCTCTGACAGCTTTTAGTATTTTGTTCTTGTGCTGTATTTCTGATACCCTAATTATTATATGTCTGGGTGAGGATTTATTTTGGTTCTGGTTAATTGGGGTTCTGTATGCCTCACTTACCTGTATATCATATTCTTTTTTTTTTTTTTGCGGCACCGGGGATCCAACTCACAACCTCGTGCCTGCCAGACAGATGCTTAAGCTGCTGAGCCAAACTCCCGGCCCTATGTATATCATATTCTCTTCCCATGTTTGGAAAATTTTCTGCTATTATTTCTGCGAATAGTCTTCACAGGTCATTAGTATTGACCCCTGCTTTTTCATTGATGCCTATTAATCTTATGTCATTTCTCTTGGCATCATCTTGTAGCTGTTGAATTGTTGTTTCTTGGCTCCTTACTGTTAAGAGATCTTTTCTTTCATGATCATAAGCTTCCATGCTGTCTTCGAGGTCTGAGATTCTATCTTCAGCTTCATTCTAGCGGTTTTTCAAACTTTCCATGGAATTTTTCATTTCCTAAATTTCCCTTTGAAGCTGTTTCATGCATTCTATTCGTGTCTTATATTGTTCATTTGAAGTCTCCATCATTTTCTTATGTTGTTGTATTTTTTTATCTTGATCTTCTTTAGATACACACAGCATTTCTTTCATAATGATTGTCATTTCAATTTTTAGCTGAGAGATCATTTCTGATTTGAGTTTCTCTATAGCTTCATGGAGTTGTTTCTTTACTTCATTTGCTACCATTTGAGGAGATTCAGTTGTGTGACTCCCAGTGTGTTCCATTTCAGTGTCTCTTGGGTTTGCTCTCAGTGGGCTGGGGGATTGAGACTGTCTCTTGGTCTTTTGCTTTGTCATTTTCTTCTGGGACCTGTGTGGTTGGGCAGGCAGCCTCCTGATGGATTGCACTGGAACACTGTGCTGGATAGACCGTCAATTCTCCACTATCTCCATGGCTAGCTGGGGCACACCCCCAGATTATGGCACTGGACCCTTGTGTTCTGTGGTCTGTGAGGCTGGCCACATGTTCCCCTGTTGTACTTTGTTGGTTTACTCTGGACGCTGGGCTGGACAAAGTTTGTATCCTCCCTGTAGCTATCAGGGTCACACCCCTGGAGCTTGTTGCCAGCGTCTAGAACCTAGCTGTGTAGCATTCAGAACCCCCGCGACACAGGTGGCTAGCAGAGATGCAGCCCTGGTGTGTGTCACTGGACCTCGAGCCTGGCTGGGTGGAGTTCAGAATCTCCGGGACCCAGGCAGCTAGGCAGAGAACACCCCAGAGTGTAGCACCACTCGGACCTTGAATCTGGCTGCGAGGAGTTCAGTGCCTCTAGAGCATGATGCAAGCCCGGATGAGTCCCAGGCGTACAGTTCAGGGGCCTTGCTGCTGGTTGGGCAGGTTCGCTGCCTCTAGGACCTGCAGCGCGGCCGCACCCCTGAACAATGGAGCTTGCGCCTTGTGCTCTGATGGGCAGAGCTCAAGTTCTGTAAGGTCCCGCAGCTATGCTGGCCACTCCCTGATGAGCAGCTCTGGGGCTCTGGACTGAGCTGTACTCAGTACCTCTGTGTCCTGCGAGGTTGGCTGGGCATTCCCCTGATGGACTGTGCTGAAACGCTGGACTAGGTAGAACTCGATCCTCTGTGCAGCTAGTGAGGACGCATTCCTGGAGTGTGTTGCTGGAGCCTCTGCCTTACTGGGTGGGGGTCGGAACCTCCCGGACCCAGGCGGCTAGGCGGAGTGCACCCAGGAGTGTGGCACCACCCAGACCTTGCATCTGGCTGCCCTTCATTTGATTTGATTGGTTGCATTTGGCTTATCAGGCACCACACTTCGCTGGTTTTCCCTCTACTTTTTTAGCTGAATATCCATGTCTCTGGGTTCACGCTTGTTCCACTTATCCACTAGATGGTCAAGTCCCTCAAAGCTTAGTGTCAGTCTTCTCACTTTATTCTGTTCATTATACCTTCTTCATGA
Source organism: Dasyprocta punctata (assembly GCA_004363535.1). Lineage (NCBI taxonomy): Eukaryota > Metazoa > Chordata > Mammalia > Rodentia > Dasyproctidae > Dasyprocta > Dasyprocta punctata. Next base: position 25,437 of record RJWM01018955.1, on the reverse strand, counting down.
AGTTTTTTCTCTTCCTACTGTTTCAATTACCATACACAAGCTAGTAACTCCTGAATTTATCTCAAACTCAGGCCTTCTAAATTTTAAAACTTTGGATTCAATTATCTGCCTGATATTTCCATTTAGTTATCTGTTATCTTCAAACATGGTCCTTCTCTAGCAAATCCCAGGTCAGTGAATATTCAGTTCTACGAGCATAACATCTGGGTATCATACTTTCATTTCTTTATCTAATTCACTAATTAGTTTTTTCTACCACCACTGTTGTCACCCTGTGTCCAAGCCAGCAGTATCTCTCAGTTGGCCTGCTGCAGTACCTCCTCAAATGGTCTCTACAAACCCACTCTACTGTCACTATAATCCATTTCCACATAGCAGCCAGACCATCTTTTAAAAATGTGAATTCTCAGTGTTACCGCCCTGTTTAAAATCATTTTCCACATGGTTCATCAATCCTTGACCAGGCCTCTGGTTTCCTTTTCTTATTCTTTCCCTGCTTTCTACATGCTAGCCACATTGACATTCTTCGTTCTAAAAGCTTAACACGTACTAACTCATTTAACCTTCACAAATCCCTATCAAACAGGTAGTATTATTATGTCAATTGTGCAGATAAAAAAACTAAAGCAAAAAAAACCTGCCTAAAGTACATAGCTAGCAAGCTACAGAGCCAGGATTTCAACCTAGGCAATTTACTTGTAGTGTCAAAGCTCCATGACACTCTGCTAATCATGCTGCTTCTTCTTAGAATTTTCTTCCTTCTTTTCACCACTGTTTATTTTTCTTAATCCTTTAGACCTTAGGTCAAGTGTTGCTACCTCACAGAAGTCATTCTAGACCGAATATATAACAGATGATGCTGTCCTATACTCTCACAACACAGTATCTTGATTTATAATTATTTAATAGTATATTATTGATTATGTGTTCAGTGTTTGTGCCTCAAGCTAAGCAATAAGTGCCACGAAGGTTGCAAATGCTGCATTGTTCAATAATGCATCCCAGTATAGTGTCTGGCACATAATATTGTTCCATAAATATTTACATGGGAATGAATGAGCAAATAAGTGAATGGAAAGAAGAACATTTTGGCAATAGGAATAAATATAATGGAACAAAGCTGAATGTGGCAATACCATGGACAGGTAAATTGCTTATATTCTCTAAAATGACTTCTTGGAACAATGGAGATAAAGAAGGAAAAGTAAAGAGATTAACTAAATAATAGCTATTGCTGAAGAGGAGAGTCAGAGAGGGCGTATGGACCAGATACTAGAGAAACACTTGATTTCCTATAGGCAGAGTACCATCCTCTAGCAGGCAAGAAACCATGACACCCCTTTAAATCTGCATCCATGCAACTCCTACCTTCTCAGTTCCTCAACCAGGGCAACTGAGTTGTTGCACAGACAGTCATATTAATACCACCACGAATTTATGGTCCAAGCTAGCTCCGTCTTCAATTTCTGTTCAGTGATTTCAATCCCTCTACCCTATTATCTGACTACAGTACTCACACTTAGATGACTTTGACTGAGTCCTTGTTCTCAGTTTCAGTCTCTCCCAAGTAGTCTTCTACCTGTTTAAGTCTCTCACACATTTTAAAAACAGACCTACATCCCTTAAGCCTGATTACCTGGTTATTGCCTGTTCTCTCATTGCCTTCTTGAACTGGCTTTCTGTTCTTCCTTAGCTACCATTCTATGTAGTTTTTCTGCAGCAACCTGTTCTTTTCATTTCCCTGACCTTCTTACGAAGGTCACCAATAACCTCCTTGTTAAGTCAATGGATACTTTTCAATGTTTACCTTACATTTCTTTGTAAATGTATACTTCGGATGACCTTCCCTTAAATGCTCTTCCCTTGGCCATTACATCACTGGTTTCTTCCTTCCTTGAAGTCTCTTGTCTTCTTTCCTACCCCCATTCTTTAAGTTCTGTAAAACTTTCTGATGTTCTGTAGAGTTCTGATTTTGATCTTCTCTTCTTTATTTGCTCATTCAGCAAATATTTAGTGAGTGTTTTTAATTTGACAGGCACTCTTTGAACTCATCAACCCTGGAACTTCAGATACCATTGGAATGCTGATAACTCTTAAACCTTTGTCTTCAGCGCATATCTCTCTATATCACACCCATATAGCCACTTGCGTTTCAACATTTCTACTGACATGCCCAAACTGAACTTATTTCCATTTTCCTACCTGATCCTGGTTTTCCTCCTGTATTTCCTGACAATGATTAGCACTATTATTTATTTATTTATTTGTCCAAGCAAGAAACTTGGGAACCAATCTAGTTTCTCCTCACCCATCTTTTTTTTCTCACTTCTAATCTGTTATCAAGTAAATCATACTCATTCTACTTTCTTCTTGATTTTTCTTTAACTTGTTCCTTTCTATTTCAGTTGCTACTATGATTCTAACCTGGGTTATTATAACAGCCTAATTCATTTTCCTACTTCTAGCTATGTCCACCTCAAGTCTACTTTCTCTACACTTGCTGCAGTGATCTCCTTAAATCACACATTTCCTTAAGTCAGTTTCTTACTTAAAATCCTTCCATGGTTCTTAATACCTTCTGGTTATGCTGCATATCTGTTAATAGGTAAGGTAAGAAACTTTAGGATCTGGCCTCTGCTTACCTCTTTTGCTTCGTCTCTCACTGCTTATTTTTTATCAGTAAAACCCCCAATGCCACTTTCAATTGCAACGCATTAATAGGATTTACTTTAAGACATACTCTAACAATGCTTAAGGAACATCTCGAAATTTCTGATAGAAGAGAAGCTGAGAAACAGAAGCTCTATCATTCCCCTCACATACTTGTAATTTTTCCCATAAAAATCTAATTCTTTTATACCTGTTGCTTAAGATGATTAAGTTCAGCTGTCTGGGGATCAAAATTAATAACAGGTTTGTTCTTGATTTTTCTTGCTCTGTCAGCATAGCGGAGAGTATTTAACGTTTCCTCTAGATTGGAATCAGCAGGACTCACACAAGCTATCATAAGAGTATGGCTATTACCGCCTAGAGAATCTGAAAAACAACAGCAAAGAACAATGGATAAAATGAAATGAAGCAGGATACATGCACAAGCTGTTCATTTGGGTTGATGACTTCAAACTCAAGAGATAGAAGAAAAAATTCTTAGGATGCTTACAAATTTCCTATTACACAAAAATTTCTTTTTTTAATGTTTAATTTTTATTAGTACATGCTTGCAGGACATGATTACACCCCTCATGGGAGTTAATAAATGTACCTAACAAATCTTCTTTATCCCCTTCTCCCTCTTTACCTTCCCCACTCCATCTCTTGGTCCTCTTTCCTTTTGCAAAAGATCTGTCCCCTTATTTCCAATTATCTATCTTTATTTTGTTCTTTATTTATATTTTGAGTTTCTAACATAAGAGAAACCATGCAATATTTAAGCTTGTGTCTGATTTATTTCACTTAACATTATAATCTCAAGGTGCATATACTTTCCTACAAATGACTCAAGTTTATCCTTTACAACAGTGCACAAATGCCATTTTCTTTATCCATTCATCTGTCAGTGAACATATACGCTGCTTCCAAGATTTAGCTATTATGAATTGTGCTGCTATAAACATGGGTATGCATGTATAACTGTAATATGAAGTCTTTAACTCTTTCAGGAAGATACCTAGGAGGAGTTTCTGCCTTGGAGCCAGCTGACCATAGACTGAAACTATGAACCAAAATAAACCTCTCCTCCTTAAAAAAAAAAAAAAAAAAAAAGTACCTAAGGGAGAATAGTTGAGTTGAATGGGAGTTTCATTTTCAGTTTTTTGAGGAATCTCCATATTGATTTCCATAATGGTTGTACTAATTTACATTGCCACCAATAATGTGGAAGGGTTCCTTGTTCCTTTCAGCCTCTCCAGCATTTGTTATTATTTGATTCCTTAATGATAGCCATTCTTCCTGGAGTAAGATGGAATCTCAGTGTTGTTTTAATTTGCATTTCTCTAATGTCCAGAGATGCCGAACGTTTTTTCATGTATTGGCTATTTGTACTTCTTCTCAGACATGTCTATTCATTTCAGTTGCCCATTTTTTGAATGAGTTTTTTATTCTGGGGGTCTGATTTTTTGAGTTCTTTCTATATTCAAGATATTAGTCCACTGTCTGAGTGGTAACTGGCAAAGATTTTTTCCCATTCTGTAGGTTATCTCCTCACTCTACTGGTTGTTTACTGTTTTGTGCAGAAGGTTTTTAATTAGATATGATCCTATTTTTTAATTGTTGCTGCTATTTTTTGTGCAACTGGTATTCTGTTCAGAACGTCCTTGTCCATTCCTATGCCTACTTTACTTTCTAGCAGATTGTTTCTGTTTTAACATTTAGATATTTGATCCATTTTGATATTAGTTTCTGATGTGTAAAATGATATAACTTTTAGAATCCTATTTCATGTGTCCCTATTGCCAAACGAAACTATCATTTCAGTAATTAATTAGGTTAAAACAATTGGGAGGTGGCTGAGGAAAGTTAAATAAAGCCACTATTGAGATTAAACATTGTTAGGATGCCCCCTCTTGGTAGATTTTTAACTCTCTAGAGAATTCTGCTTAGCAACACTATTAATTAAACAATAATCGAGTTCATTTTCAGGTGCAAAGTACCAAGTACAGTTGGCACTCTATAGATTTCTTGGCTCTCAAAGCCATATATGAAGATATTTTTTCATTATTTTAGAAACCTGAATATCAGTAGCTCTCTTGCTGTCGCTATTAATTAGACAAATATGTATGTGATAGCACAAATAGGTAGGTTTTTTTGCAGCTATTGTTTTTCTTTTATCAGTTTCACCTTTGCTTTCTTAGCACTATCATTCTGAGTTACTCTCTCTTACGTTCAGAGGCACTTTGGGCTTACCTTGAAGTAGTCGAGTCAATTTGGAATCTCTGTAGGGCACAAAGCCACCTTTTTTGTCATCTCCAAGAGCACTGATTACATTTCCCAAGCATAGAAGGCCTCGGTTAATATTAATACCTAGTAGCAGAACACAAAAGTGGTTGATAAATTGCTTGGTAAAGCATCTAACATATATCTATATTTCTTTTGAAAAAGGAAAGAAATAAAGATCTCATAGATATAACTGCCATTAAACCTAAGGAATCTTCTTAATCCTGCTTATTCTTTTCAGAGTGTCTTTTAATTTCAAAGGAGAAAGGTTCAAGTGTTGAATCTGCATAGTAAGAGTCCAGCGTCACTTCTTGCCCTTTCCATGGAAACAACACAGACGGAAACCTATCACTATGACAACAACCATCTGTATAGATATTTATTTTTTACATCAATTATCACAATCCTTAAATGTTGTGAAATTGGATGAATACTTTTTATAATCTTATTATATTTTTTACTATCATTTTCATTTTACAGATAAGGAAACTAGATGAGAGGTAAAATGGCTTGTCTAAGGTTAAACAGCTAGCAAGAGGTGGGCCTGAGATTCCATTTCAGAATTTCAGTCAAGTCCTATGTTCTTTCTTATGCCACACTGGAATATCTTACCTCTTATTGCTTTAAAATGGATAAAAATTATTTTCCACTTCATTTAATTCTGAGGTTTGCCTTTCAAACATTTTGATAATCTCTGAGGTGCCTCTAAAACACCTAACTTTCCATAATTATGTTTACTGTGGAAAGGATATATAGTACACTGGTTAAGTGTATGAGTTTGGGTGTCAGACAGTCCTAGGTTCCAGTCCTGGCTTTGTCAATGACTAGAGATAGATCTTGAGCAAGTTCCTCAAATCTAACCACCATATTGGGTTGTAGTGGGAATTAAATAAGATACTATATATAAAAAATAACATTAAGTGATAAATAATGGTGCTATAGTTGAATGTGTGCATCCTTTCTGATTAGTGTTGAAATTTCATCCCCCGTACAATAGTATTAGGAGGTAAGGCCTTTAGCAGGTGATTAGGCTATGAAGTTTCTGCCCTGATAGGTGGGCTTCATGCCTTTTAAAACAGCTAAAAGAAACTAGCTAGGCCTTTATGTCCTTCTGACAGGTGAGGAAAATGTTCACTTCTCTTTTTCCTTCGCACTTTTTTTTTTGGTAAGGTTGCAGTGAAAATATGTCCTTACTAGATACCAATTCTGTTAGTGTTGTGATCTCGGACTTCTCAGCTTCCAGAATTGTGCGAAATGGATTTCTTTTTTTTTTTTTTTTTTTTTTTTTGTGGCACCGGGGATGGAACTCACAACCTCGCGCTTGCCAGACAGCTGCTTAAGCCACTGAGCCAAACTCCTGGCCCTAAGTGAAATGGATTTTTATTGTTTGCAAACTACCCAACTTGAAGTATGTTGTTAAAGTAGCACAAATGGAATAAGGCAAATGGTATCCTTATTGTTAGTTCTATCGTACCTTTTACCTATTTAGTCATACTTTAGACTCCCTTATAATTTGAAACAAGTAGATTAATAAGACCCTAACTCCAATTTCCTCTCTAGTGGTATCTTTCATGGGTCCTGTTATTCACCCTTATTGTGATGACCAATTTACTGATATTTTCTAGTACTCTTCAGTAGATCAGCCTCTTTTGGGACTCAAATTATTTCTTCCAAAGCCCATGTCCAACCATTTCAGTTTTGCTTTCCCAAATATTCATGGGACTCATGATTTTCTACCATTCCCTCCATAGGAAAGGTTAAACCAACTGTGTATGTGTGTGTGTATTTGCATGCTACAATGCTGAAGAAACAATATAAATATAACTAAATGAACTGGAACAATTACAAACTCGCTACTGACCTTACTCTTGGTTAATCATCAATTTTTTCTTCCTTGTTCTTACTTGATCAACTAAATTTAATTCACCATGTCAGCTATTTTACACACTCATCATTTTCAAGATTAAATCTACCTCCACTCTCTATTAGTACATGATTTCACCAAATACTTTATGAAGATGAAAGTTACCCACAATTGGTCCCTAATTGCCCTCCTCACCTCACATTCATTCCTTTGCTGCTACTCATTCCTTTCTCCTTTCCTTTATTTCAGAAGAAATAGCTGCCATTATTCTCAAGGCCCTGTCATTTGCCTCTGCCCATGTTTCTTTTCCCTTCATTTCTTCTGGGACCCTGGATCCTTTGATCTTTCCCCCTCTTTCTTAGATCTTTAATTTAATTTCCCTTTACAAATTCTTTGTTTTCAGCCTACACACATGCCTAAATCATCCAATCTAAAACAAAAACAGTTTCCTTACGCAACCATCCCTTTCTTTTCCTTTTTTAGCCAACTGGAAGAAACACTATTTTGCAGTTATTTATCCAACCCAGAAAGAAGAGCCTGCTAAGATTTATCAAATCTGCTTGCCAATACCTATACTAATCCTTGTATTAGTTCTTTCCTTTCTTTTCTTTCTTTTTTTAGCCAAACAAAACATTGTGCCATCTTATTGGCCCAAATCCTATCTGGATATAAAGGAGAGATTGATAATATTTTTTTGAAAATACTGAACAAAGTTTCTGCCTATAGTTTCATGTAAGAACAAAATAAATTTCCAGATGAAACCTGAAAAGAATTGATGGCTTCTATAGCCTAAGAAAGTGGCAACAAACCTATGACACGTGTGCCACACTGGGCTGTTTGTATCACCAAAAGTTCTAAAAGGTTTGCCATCACCGGAAGCAAAGACCACGGACAAGGATAAAGTAGGCATTATTACTTTTTTCTTCTTCGATTGAGAGTTGAGGCTTTGTAATAGAAAGGAGCAAAGAGATGTGAATATCTTACTAGAAAGAAATCATCATGAAATAGAATCTGTTTTAAGATATTAAAACGAGGGGTTGGGAATTTAGCTCAGCGGCAGAAGCGCCTACCTGGCAAGGGTGAGGTCGTGAGTTTGATCCCTGGTACCAAAAAAAAAAAAGATATTAAAATGATAAATTCTTGACAAGGATTTAAAAAAATGTTTGCAGAGGCTTAAAACTCCTGATCAAGGATGGTTATAGAACAAAATGCCCATAAAAATGATGTGACCAGTTCCTTTCCCTTTAAGATTGAGAACAGACAGAGCAAGAAGAGTCAAGAATACTATCTGATTCTATTGGGCATTTGTTCACTATCACAACAAATAAAGGAGAGGTTTTCACATTAAAACGGAAATATAAATTTAAAGGCACATTACAATGGATTTTACGACTGGAATAGAAAGGCACATTTGTAGCAAGAGAGAAAAGTTAGATATGAGGGAAATTAAGTAATCTACATGCTATGGCTCTCAACTAGGGGCAATCTTGCCTCCTAAGGAACATTTGACAATAGCTGGAGACATTTGGTTGTCATAACTTGATGGCCAAGTGTGTAGCATTGGCAGCTAATGAGCAGAGGCCAAGGGTACTGCTTAATGTCCTATAATACATAGGGTAGCTCCCTTCCCACCAATTGTTTGACCCAAAATGTCAGTAGTGCCACAGATGAGAAGCTCTGTTGTATATGTGAAGAAAATATGTATGAGCCTAAGGCTGGTAGAATGGTTGAATAAATTAGGGTGAAAAAATCATAAAAATATAGATATGGTATGCCCAGTCAGAGAGAAAGGGAATGATCTGTTATTGAAATGAATCATAAAACTTCCAGAGTAAACAACTGAGGGGATATAATGAAGATACTGGATTAGGAAACAGAGAATCTTAGTTCAAAGGCTGTTTCTGGCACTTACCAACGTGTGTGATGTTGGACAACCAACTGACACTTTTTAAAATTCGTTATATAAAGGCAATCTCTATTTTCATAGGATTGTGATAAAAATCAAATGTGCTCTCCGCATGTTACATATTTATGTATGTAGTGCTGGGGAATGAAACAAAAGCCTCACACATGCTAGGTAAATACTCTAAGCCATATACTCAGTCCTTCATGGAAGTTATTATTAACAGAGTAGAGAATTTTGAGTAATTTGGATATTTTCTAAGTCTTATGAGGGTGAAAGCAGAGTACCTGATAAATCCCTAATCTGCTTGGATAAGCAGTTTCTTCTCACAAAGGAGAAAGGAATGCTTGGCTTGCAAGGTGATACATAAGGAATAAATTACTATAGAAGTAAAATAATGGAAGTCTGGTTGTAAGGGAACAAGGGACATGAACATCAGTACTCTAGACTTTAAGAAAATAATCTTCAAAGTTTGGGTGGAAAAAAAAAAAGACAGTAAAGATCTTAAGGCCAAAAAATGTAAAGAAAAAAATCACAAAGGGATAGAAGGCTTTCAAGAAATATAATTGTAGCTGGACATGGTGGTGCACATCTTCCCAGTTACTCGGGAGACTGAGATAGGAACATCACCAAGTTTGAAGGCAGCTGGGGCAACCTGATGACTTGGTAAGACTTTGTCTCAAAATAAAATGAATGGAATGCATGAAATTGAGATTGTGGGATAGGAATGTTGAAAGTATGCTATATACATAGATCCCTAAAAGGTTACAAAAATTTATAAAGAAAAAGGTGGGGGAGAGACTAAGTAATGAAGTAGAAACAGTAACATCAATAGACAAGAAAATAACCTGGTTGTTAATGTTCTAAAAGCAAGCAAGCAATTGTAAGTGAATAACATAGTTCAAATAGATGAAGTTACTCTAAAGTAGAGAATCTAACACATACTAAATGCTCAATAAGTGTTTACTGAATAAGTATAAGGGAATCCAATATAAACCAAAATTTTCAAATTAGAAGAGTGATCAAAGAAATATTTTTATACATGGAGTAAGTTACCCAAAAACTTCAACTCGGTCCAGTCAAGACCAATTTCAATGTTCCTAAATCATAAATTGTGGTGCGATAAAGTACTCTGCAAAAGTACATTTTCCTAGATATAAATAATAATTTAAAAATAGCCAAATTCTTATGTCCTAATCTGATAATATTTCAAATAGAAATATAGGCTGGAGTTCAGAAAAAAAGCTTCACCATAATGTAGAAATATACATATGCATCACTCTCACTCAAAACTGTCAATGAAAATATACAGTATAGGTGGGAGAATCAATTCAGATCTAATTACTTTATGATTAAGAATTCTGTATCACCTTTGAGTTTTAATATTATAAAAAGTATCTAAGGACATTTGAGAGAAGCTTTCCTTGGCTTTCCTTAAATCAAAAACTCCAGAAAGTATAAACATCAAGAATGGAAGCAAATGACATTCATGCATCCCTAATGTTTGTAGGAAAATATTCTGGAAGTATCTATTACACATTTGACCCATCTTAGTGAATGTATAAAAATAAAAGCATTAGGATGTAAAAAAAAAAAAAAAAGAAGTTGCGCCTCAAAGAGATTAAGTAATTTGCCCAAGATCACATAGCTAATACGTGGTAGTCAGGATTCAAATGTAGGAAATATAGCTCCTAAGTTTGTGGTCTCAATTTTTAATCTATACGTATGTAGAAATGAGCTAATTTGTTTACTTAGAGGTACCAGGTAGCATGGAAGGAGGAGACTTGGGGCCTAACAGGAGGTTTGTTAGAAAATTTATATATAGAATTCTTGAATTCTTAATTCTTCTCTCCAGAACCATGCAACTATTGTGTCCTCCATTCTCAATCATTCCCTATCTACTTTGTGAGATATTCTTTCTATTTGTCCATTAAATGTTGCTATTCTCTTGGAACTGTCTTAAATTATTAATATATACAGTATACTTGCCTTGTGTTATTTCATCTGTGCTTAGAGGTCTAGTAAACACCCATACACTAAAGATTCCTCAAATCTGTATTTCCAACAAGACTTTATTCACTTTTTTTTTTCTTGAGACAGGGTCTCACTTTGTAGTGAAGGTTGGCCTCAAAATCATAGTGATTTTCCTGCCTCAGCATCCCAAGTGTGGGAATTATAGGCATGTGCCACCATACCCAGCTCTAACCAGACTTCTTTCCTGATGTCCAAACCTGTACTTTGACTGTTCACTGAATACCTCCACTGTGCTAGGGCACTGTTTAAAAACACTGAACAGAACAAAATCATCCATCTTTCACTGAAAACGTATTCTACTTCAGAAACAGTTCTTTTTCATTGTCTTACCCTCTAACCTGTCACCCAACCAACAGCAACTGTGATTCAACCTGGACTCTTCCTCTTTTCTCACCCCACACATCTAAGCCCTTTATTCACTGAATGTTTAGTGAATAGGTATAATTCTAGGCACTACACCAGTGAGGTATTAGAAATATAAAGATGAGTTAAGTCACACTCTCTGTTCTTAAGGAATACATAGTCTAAAAGGAGAGATGGCATAAGTAATTGCAAATAGAATGGTAAGAAGGAGATGTGTATGGCTAAAATATGTTCTCAGAAAAATAAAACAAAATGTGTTCTCATAGGAGAGTGGTAAACTTTACCTGGAAATGTAAAAGAAGCCTTCAGAACACAAGTGACATTTGAGCTAAATCATGAAGGATGACTAGGACAATACCAATGGAAGAAAGAAACATAGGAATGAAGAGTGTAAAGGCATTCTAAGCAGAAGAAATTATACATGCCAAAGTACATTTATGAGAAAAATGTATACACTTAGGAACTAGAGTAGGGCAGTATGACTACAGTTCAAGTCATGAGGTGGAAAATGACAATGAAACCAAAGGCCAGTGAGAGATAGATCATAAAAGGCCTTTTTATGTCATGCTCAAGTATTTGTATTTATCCTGTAGAACAGTGATCTTCAAATTGTATTTCCAAAACTGTATGTAATTTAGATTTTTTAAAATATCATTTTTTATTGTTTGAAATGTTCATGACTTAAAAATTTGCCATTTTAAGCACAGATGCTCTTTGACTTATGAAGGGGTTATGTCATGTTAAGCTCATCATAAGTTGAAAATATCACAAATGGGAAACACACTTAGTACACACTTACGCTAATGAACACAATAGCTTTAGCAGCACAGTACACTACCGATAGTCTCAGTTGCTTCCCCCCATGATCATGGGGCTGAGTGGGAGTTGCAGTTCACCAGTGCTGTCAAACATCACCAGAGAGTATTATTATCACATGTCTATTGCTAGCCAAGGAAAAGATGAAAATTAAAAATTGAATTATGGTTTCTATTGAATATATATTGCTTTTGCCCCAGTGTAAAGTTGAAAAATCATTGAGTGGAACCATCATAAATAGGCAATGGCCTACATATAGTTCAGTGGCATTAAGTACATTCACATTGTTCTATAGTATTACCTCTATTAAAGTTATCTAACTATTTTAAAACTACATTAAATAAATAGCTCACTCCAAGGTGCTATATTATCAAATGTTAACATACTACCAATACACAACTTGTGTACAACAAGATTAACTAATTTTTCTGTAGTCTTTGAGGCAGTTCCTTAATGCATGCATTTATCACTGCCATACAGTCAGCTGCATGAAACGCTACATGTTAAGAATGAAATGGTACCAAAGATGGTTTCAGGGTTTCTTGTAAGCTTTGGGTATGTCCTGTGAGACTATCATTATTACATAATATAAATTACGAAAGATATTGTTAGTAATCCAATTTAGAATTTGAATTTTCTTCCATGCCTCTTTCAGTTCCTGTACCAATTTAATGATAATTTAAAACATAGACAGAGTCTATGTAGCTCAGGCTAGCCTTGAACTCACAGCAATCCTCCTGCCTCTGCAGTACTGGGATTACAGATGTGTGCCACTATGCCCATCTAAGATAATCTTGATACTGTAAACTATTATGTAATGTACTAAAATTAAGAATGTTCACTGACCCTTACTTTTAATAGCAGAAGTCTGGAACCAACCTAAAATTCATCAGGACAAGATGATATAACAAATACAGTGGTATATCCACACAATAAATATACAGACATAAAAAGAACACAGTATACCTGTATGTATTGGTATGGTACAATCTCCAAAATATATAATTAAGAAGAAAAAAACAAAAAGTAGAATAGTATTCATAGTATTCATACAGAGAGAATAGAGATGTAGACTAGGGAAAGAGAAAAAAAATCACCTTCATTGTATTGTATCTTTAAAACCTTTTATTTTGAAACAATTATGGATTCTCAGGAAGTTGCAAAAAAGTTTTCAAGGAGGTCTTGGGCACTCTTCACCCAGTCTTACCTGATGGTAATAGTTGTATAATCGTAGGACAGTATCAAAACAGAAAATTGATATTGGTATAATCCAAAGAATTTATTCAGTTTTCACCATTTTTATATATACTTAGTGTGGGCATATGAGTAATTCATGCAATTATGTCACATCTATGGCTTCATCTAACCACCACCAAAATTAAGATATAGAATTATCCTATTGCCACAGGCTCTCTAGTGCTATCTTTCATAGCCACGCCTTCTCCTTCACACCTCAGTTTCTAAAGCCTGGCAACCACTTATCTATTCTCTTGCATAATTTTATTGTTTCAAGAATGCTATAGTTACAGAAAATCAACAAGTGGTTGCCAGAGGTTAGAGTTGGAGAAAGGCTATAGTTTCAAAAAATTAGAACAAAAAGCTGTTCAGAATGAAGAAATGGTCATATTATTGTACTGCTGATCACATGACTCTATACATGTATTACAACTCATAGAACTCTACATCAAAATAAAGATGGGAAGCCGGGTGTGGTGGCGCACACCTTTAATCCCAGCACTAGGGAGGCTGAGGTAGGAGGAGCATTGTGAGTTCAAGGCTGGCTTGGGCTACAACGCAAGCACAAGGCCAGCCTGAGCTACACAGTGCAACCCTGCCTCAAAAAACTAGGGCTGGGAGTTTAGCTCAGCAGCCTAAGCACCTGTGGGGCAGGCATGAGGTTGTGAGTTAGATCCCTGGTATAAGAAAGAAAGAAAGAAAGGAAGAAAGGAAGAAAGGAAGGAAGAAAGGAAGAAAGGAAAGAAAGAAAGAAAGGCCAGACATGGTGATGCATGCCTGTAATTCCAGCACTCAGGAGGCTCAGGCAGGAAGTTTGCTGTGAGTTCAAGGCCAGTCTGGGCTATGTAGTAAGTTCAAGGCCAGCCTAAACTAAATAGTAAGACCATGTCTCAGTAAAAGCAAAGCCAAAAAAGCATAAGGATGAATTTTATTCTGCATGAAACAAAAACTTAAAAAGTGAAAAAGTGTTGTAAAACTACATTATATAGTACATAAACTTTTAAAATTGATTTTACTTACCATAATGATCCACAGAAGATACTGTACACATCAATAATAGCTCATTCCATTTTACTACTGAAAGTATTCAACAGCATGGATGTTTCACTTTGATAAACTTTTCACATGTTTTAGAACACTTGAATTCTTTCCAGATTTGGGCTATTAGGAACAATGCTAGCCCAAGAAAAGCCCATGACCATTGTAAACTGCAAAAACAGCGTTAGGTTTTGTGATAAAAGGGACTCCTTTTCCATGGCAGGCTAGAGTAAAGAAACCCAGCCCTGCACCTGCCATATCGGAGAGGGTTTCATTGGGAGCCATTTTGGGAAGGGGTTAATTGTTTAAGGCTGAGCCAGAGAACAACTACAGAACAATTTAAGGTGGCCACTGTTACCTTACATAGGGACTGGGGGAGAAACTATCACAAAAGCAGCTGCAGAGAGGGCGTGGGCTGTACATAGACTTCCCTGGGAAGTTTAAGGTCAGGGTGCTAAGGACATAGGGCACCAACCTCCTTGGTGAGTAGCCAGGCCCTGTAATGTGTGGCTTTCACACTAGGCTGAATTTAAAAGGGCTAGCATTAAATAGTCGTTTGAACTCCCTAACTTGCTACCTATATCCAGCTAGATGCTGCTTTCCCTATCTACCAACGTGAGCAAGTACAAGTCATAGTTTGGATGGTTGCCACAGCTAGGGCTATACAGACAGAGAAGTCACCTCATAAACCTGAAGGCTGTAAAGGTGGTAGAGGAAACCATAACTTGCTGGATTCCAAGAGTACAGATCCCAGATGGAAACTACTCATTTAAATGTACAGAAGAACTTTTGGACTCATTTATTTTTTCATTGATTTTTGGGGGGATTTGGGTATTTTCCATTTTTTTTCCCTTTTCTTTTTCTTGCTTGTTCTTTTCTGTTACCTTTATCTAATTCTTTTTTTTTTTTTTTTTTTTGGCGGCACCGGGGATTGAACTCACAGCCTCGCGCCTGCCAGGGCAGGCGCTTAAGCCACTGAGCCAAACTCCCGGCCCTGGTTTTTTGAGGCAGGGTCGCACTATGTAGCTCAGGTCAGCCTTGCACCACGTTGTAGCCCAAGCCGGCCTCGAACTCACAACGCTCCGCCTACCTCAGCCTCCCGAGTGCTGGGATTAAAGGCGTGCGCCACCACGCCCGGCTCCCACCTTTATCTAATTCTATTAATTTCCTTTTACTTCTTAATAAGATATTTTGTCTCCCTTTTCTCCTGATTTTTCATTACTTAATTTTTCAAATTTTATTTGTTTTATTTTCTCATTCCCCATCCCCTCTGAAAAATAACTACTAAATTTTATTAATCTTTACAGAGTTAACTTTATGCGGTTACTATTGAATACTTTTCCATTGTTAGTAATTGCACTTAATAGATATTTATGATATGTCAACATTGGGTTTGTCTGAGTTTTTATATAATTACAGATTTCTTTCTTATGGTAAAGGGTAACATATTATTGGTTTTTAAGGTATATCAATATTAAGTTTGTCTCTGATGCCATTACAGTTGCTGATTGTGTTGCTATTGCCAGGGTAGCATAGTTGTTGCTATTAATTGGTTTTCCCTGTATGCCAATATCTGGATTGCATTGGACTCATGAATAATCCAGAGACCCATTTCTGGGCAATGGGATGCTGGGCCAATTACTGTGCATTTTCCTCTCCCAAATTTAACAAAGGTCATTGGATCTTGGGACAGAGACAAAGGCCTATCATTAGCCACAGTTAGTGTATGTCACTGAAAAGCAGCCACTAACTAAAGAGGTCTCACTATACTAGTAACAAAATTTTTCCACTATAATTAGCCTGCAATCCTCACCACACCCACACACACACAAACACACACACGCAAACGAAGACAGGGCAACAAAATGCCTCCAAAAATTTCCAACATGCCCAGAGTTGATCCATGGGTCACCAAGGGGGAAGAAATCAAAAGCCACACAACTTAATTATTAAAAATAACAGAGTGGATTAAAAAAGCAGACCAATAACATGCTTGGTGACCTCAAAGAAGATATAATTCAACAGATAATGGACTTAATAAACAATCAATGTGTACAGAAGACACTAATGAAAAGGTAGCTGAGCTAAACAAATGAAACAAAACACAAATGACCAGTTTAGCAAAGAGTACATGAAAAGACACCATACAGAACTTCAGGAGATTATTGTATTGAAAGCATTGGCAGCAAAAGTGATCAATGTGAGGACAAAGAATCAGCACTATAAGACAAATGTTATGACAAATTACTCAGAAATACTTTAGAAAAAACAGGAGATAATGAAAAATGAATACAATAGCTGCCAGATGAGGCAAAGAACAGTAATCTAAGATTAATTAGAATTAGTGAAAAATCAGATGACAGCACAAATGATGCAATAAACCTGTTTACAGAAATAATAGCAGAAAGCTTTCTAAATATGGGGGAAGAATTAAACACACAGATTAAGTGAGGCATACAGAATCCCAAATAGCCATGACCAGAAAAGAACCTTTCTGAGAAACATCATAGTCAAAACCCCAAAAGTCCAACAGAAAGACAGAATCTTAAAAGCTGTTAGGAAAAAAAACCAATAAATCATTAATAAAGGTAAACCCATTAGAAATGCATCAAACTTTTCAACATGAACCTTAAAACCCAGGAGAGATGGAAGTGTTTCAACTCCTAAAAGAAAACAACTTCCAACCCAGACTGATTATATCCTGAAACTCTATCTTTCAAAATTGGTGGAGAGACTGGGCATGGTGGCACACACCTATAATCTCAGCACTCTGAAGGGTGAGGCAGGATGATCATAGCAAGTTCGAGGTCAGACTTGGATGCATCGTAAGTTCAAGGCCAGTCTAAAGTGCATAGAAAGACTCTGTCTCAGAAAAAAGAATAATGGAGAAATAAATTCTTTCTATCACAAAGTACATGCTAAGAAATTCACAGCTACCAAACCAGCACTCCAAAAAATTCTCAAAGATATCTTAGAGAAAACGAGGCCAACAATGGAAAAAAGTCTAATACAATGAATACACCAGCCCAGGTAACCTGTAAAGCAGTAGGAAAAAAGGAAAACAGCAAATGAAAAATAATGCAATGAAAAGAATAAGCCAGTGCCTTTCAGTAATACTCTCAATGTAAATGGTCTCAATTCTCAAATGAAAAGAAACAGAATGGCAGATTGGATGAGAAAATAAAATTCAATGGTACGTTGTATACAAGAAACACATTTAATCTAAAAAGAAATTTATAGACTAAAAATCAATGGGTGGAAAAAAATATTCCAAATAATGGAAATCTGAAAACAAGCAAGAGTATCCATTTTCAGAAAAAGTAGAATAAAGCTAAAACTAATCAAAAGAGGTAAAGACAGTCACTATATATTGCTTAAGTGAACAATTCAACGGGAAGAGAACAATTGCAAACATATGTTCATTGAACATTTGAACACTTAACTTCATAAAACAAACACTACTGGATGTAAAAGATCAGCTGAACATTAACACAATTATAGTGGGGAACCTCAATACCCCACTATCACAAATAGATAACTAGACAAAAAAAATTCAACGAAGAAATATCAGAGTTGAACCAAACTTTTGAACAAATGGATTTACTGTACAGATATTTCCAGAGTGTTCCAACCAACAGTAGAACACACATTCTTATCAGCAGAACTTTCTCCAAAACAGACCACATACCAGCCCATAAATCTTTCTTAAGTGAATGCAAAAGAATCAAAACTATCACATAGTAGAGCAATAAAACTAGAAATCAAGGACAAAAGAAACCACAGACATTATATAAACACATGGACATTAAACCAATACTTTTATTCTTTAATTTATGTATTTTTTTGTGTGTGTGTGTGTGTGTGTGTGGCACCGAGGATTGAACTCACAACCTCGCACCTGCAGGCAGGCGCTGAAGCCACTGAGTAAAACTCCCGGCCCCAGTTTTTTGAGACAGGGTCGTACTATGTAGTTCAGGCTGGCCTTGCGCTCACATTGTAGCCCAAACCGGCCTCAAATTCACAACACTCCTCCTACCTCAGCCTCCCGAGTGCTGGGATTAAATGCGTGCGCCACCACGCCTGGCTAAACCAATACTTTCAAATAAGCAATGGGTCACAGAAGAAATTAATACCTAGAATCAAATAATAATGCCACTATAATAGACCAGAACCTAGGGCACACAATAAAAACAGCCCTAAGAGGAAAATGAATAGCTGTGAATGCCCACATCAGAAAAACAGAGCAAGCTCAAATAACCTAATGATGCACCTCAAGGTCCTAGGAAAATATAAACAATCCAACTCCAAAGTTAGTACGAGAAAGGAAATTAAAAAGATCAGAGCAGAAACTAAAAATTGAGACTAAAATACAATACAAAGATTTAATGAATTGAAGAGTTTATTCTTTGAAAGGGCAAACAAAATAGACAAAAACCTTAACAAATCTTACCAAAAAAGGAAAGAAAAGACCGAATGAAAAGAATTAAAAATGAGAAAGGTGAAAATACAAAGGACACTGCTGAAATGTGAATTACTAGTAACCACCTTAAAAATCTATACTCCAATAGACTGGAGAATCCAGAAGAAATGGATAGATTCCTGAATATATATGAATTACCAAAACTGAACCAAGAAGATATAAAATCTCTGAATAATTCAATAACAGGCAATGAAATTGAAGCACTAAAAAAAAAAACAAAACAAAACACATGTCCCAAGTAAGAAAAGCCCAGGACAGGATGCATTTACCACCGATTTCTACCATAGCTTCAGGGAAGACAAAACACCAATCCTGCTCAAACTCTTTAATGAAATTGAAAAGGAAGGAGTACTCCCAAAGTCATTCCTGGAAGTTAGCATTACCCTGCCACCAAAATCTGACAAGGACCCAACCAAAAAAGGGAACTACAGGCCAATCACCTTAATGACTTTATAGAGGTAAAAATGCTCAACAAGATACTTGCAAACAGTATCACCAATCATTGAAAAAGATCATAACCAAATAGGCTTCATCCCAGAGATGCAAGGATGGTTCAGTATAATCATCATATAAACGGAAGCAAGGCCATAAATTACTTGATGATCTCAATACACAGAAAAAGCCCTTGAACAAAACCCGACATTCATTCATGATAAAACTCTGAAGAAAATACGTAACAAGGACCACATCTCAATCTCATAAAAGCCATTTATGACAAACTTACTATCAACATTATGTTAAATGGGGAAAAGCTGAAACCTTTCCTATAAAATCAGGAACAAGATAAGGATGTCCATTTTTACTACTACTGTTTGATATAGTACTTGAAACATAAGCAAGAGTAGTCAGGCAAGAAAAAAAAAAGAAAAAGGATATGTATAGGAAAGGAAAAAGTCAAATTATTATTTGCAGATGACACAATTCTCTATATAGAAGACTCAAAAAATTGCATCAAAAGACTTCTAACATTAATAATCACCAAACTCAGCAAGGTAGCAAGATACCAAGTCAACACACAAAAATCAATAGCATTCCTCTATACCAATAATGAACTCATCAAGAAAGAAATTAGGAAAACAATACCATTTTCAAAAGCATCAAGGAAAATTAAATACTTATGAATTAACCTAAACAAGTGAAAGACTTCTATGATGAAAACTACAGTACACTGAAAAAGGAGATTGAAGAGGTTATCAGAGAATGGAAAAATATCCCTTGCCCTTCATTAGATGGAATAAATATTGTCAAAATGGCCATAATTAAAAAACTGACACACATTTAAAGTAATCCTAATAAAAATACCAATAGTAGTCCTCACAGAACTAGAGAAAATAATCTTACAAATCATATGGAACAAGAGAGATCCAGAATAGCAAAAGCAGTACTAGGTAACAAGAGCAAAGCAGGAATCACAATCCTGCACTTCTAAATTATTACATATTATAAACCTACAGTAATAAAAACAGCATGGTACTGTGCACAAAAATAGAAATACGGATCAATGGAACCAAACAGAGGATACAGAAACAACCCCAGACACATTCAGCTACCTGATCTTTGACAAAGGGGCCAAAAACATGTGCAGCAGGGAAAATAACCTCTTTATTTATTTTTTTTAATTAATTAATTTTTTTGTGGCACCAGGGATCAAACTCACAACCTCACACCTGCCCGACAGGCGCTTAAGCCACTGAGCCAAATTCCCAGCCCTAGCTTTTTGAGACAGGGTCGCACTGTGTAGTTCAGCCCAGCCTTGTGCTCGCGTTGTAGCCCAAGCCAGCCTTGAACTCACAATGCTCCTCCTACCTCAGCCTCCGGAGTGCTGGGATTAAAGGCGTGTGCCACCACACCCGGCAAAATAGCCTCTTTAAAAAATGGTGCTTGGCCAACATCATACCAAATGGACAAAAACTCAAAATTTTCACTCTAAAATCAGGAACAAGGATGTCCACTATCATCACTCCTATTCAATATAGTCCTGGAAACATTAGCCAGAGAAACTAGACAAGTGAGAGAGAAATAAAAGAAATAAAGATAGGAAAGGAAGAAGTTAAATTATCATTATTTGCAGATGACATGATACTCTCATAGAAGATCACAAAAACTCCACCAAAAAACTAGATTTAATAACCAAATTCAGTAATAACTGGATACAAAGTCAACACTCAAAAATCAACAGCATTCCTGTACACAAGCAACAAACTCACTGAGAGAGAAATTAAGGAAACAACACTTTTTATAATAGCATCCAAAAAAATGAAATACTTACAAATCAATCAAAAAAGGAAGTAAAAGATCTATACAATGAGAATTGCAGTACTGTGAAAAAGGACATCAAAGAAGATAACAGAAAATGGAAAGATATCCCTTGCTCATGGATAGGAAGAACCAGCATTGTGAAAATGGACATACTCCCAAAACTGTTATACAGATTTAATGCAGTCTCAATCAAAGTACCATTAGCATACCTCACAGATCCAGAAAAAACATCCCTAAAATTCATTTGGAAACACAAGAGACCTAGAATAGCAAAGGCAATCCTGGGCAGCAAAGGCAAGGCAGGAGGTACCACAATCCCTGACTTGAAATTATACTACAAAGCTACTGTGATAAAATCAGCACGGTACTGGCAAAAACAAAACAAAACAGACCTGAGGATCAATGGAACAGATTAGAAGATGCAGACACAGCTACAAAAACACTCAGCCACCTCAGCTTTGACAAAGGGGCCAAACATGCTCACTGAAAGAAAGATAGCCATTTTAATAAATGCTGCTAAAAAACTGGCCTTCTGCATGCTGAAGACTAAAACTAGACCCACACCTACCACCATGCACTAAACTAAAGTCAAAATGGATCAAAGATGTAAATATTAAAACAGAAACACTTGATCTACTGGAAGAGAAAGTAGGAGAAATCTTGAAGACAGAGTTAGGCAGTGAGTTAATGAACAAAACTCAAACTGCATAGGAAGTACTTCAAAGAATCAACAGATTATCTCATCTTATAAACAAGTTTTTGCACATCCAAAGAAATCACCAATAGAGTAAAAAGAAAACCCACGGATTAGGAAAAGATTTTTGCTGTCACTCTGACAAAGGACTTCTATCTAGAATACATAAAGAATTGAAAACCATCAGATCCCCAAATTCAAAGACCCAAACCAAAAAATGGGCATATGAGATGAATACACAATTCTCAGATGAAGAAATACAAATGGGTAATAAATATATGAAAAAATGTTCAACATCATTGGTCATTTGAGAAATGCAAATTAAAACAACACTGAGACTCTATCTCACCCCAGAAAGAATCATTATCATCAAGAAATCAACCAACAGCAAATGCTGGCAGGGCTGTGGGGAAAAAGGAACATTTATCCACTATTGGTGGGAGTGTAGACTGGTACAACCACCGTGGAAATTAGTGTGGAGATTCCTCAAAAAACTAGGATTAGAGGTCCCATTCAACCCAGCTACTGCCCTTCTGGGTATTTTCCCAGAAGAATTAAAAATATCACACCACAGCAATATTTGTGCACCCATGTTTATAGTAGCACAATTTACAACAGCTAAATCTTGGAAACAACCCAAATGCCCAACAACCGAGGAATGGATAAAAAAAGATGTGGTATTTTTATACAACAGAATACTACTTGGCTATAAAGACGGATATTCTCAAGGCTTTTGCAACTCGAGACCATACTCATAAGTGAAATAAATCAGACTTGCATGTGTAAACATCATATTGTCTCCCTAGTGTAAGAAAGTGAAAGAGTAAATAAGATCCAAAATGTACAATAGATACTGTCAAAAGAGAAGGAAGTACTCAAAAGGAAAGAAGTAGAATTGGGAAAGGAGAAAAGAAGGAAGGGAAAAGCATATACACACCCCCCCACACACATACAAAGATAGCTAAGTTAATTATACTACTAATTTCTATTAGTTCATTGAAAAGAATGATTTGTGCTTTTATTGTTTGATCAATTTTTCATGCGTATACCTTGTAACCTAAGCAGCTACTTTGAAGATAATGAATATAATATATTAACCATTGCTAATCTATTATTTTGTTTTGAAATTCTCTATCGTTTTCATTGTCTTTTCTCTTTAAAATAAAAAATGGTGCTCCAAAAACTGATTATCCACATGCTGAAGCCTAAACCAAGACCTATATCTCTCACCATGCACTAAACTAAAATCAAAATGGATGAAAGACTTGGATATTTAAACAGAAACAGTCTGCTGGAAGCTAAAATAGATATAACTCTTAAAGATACAGGCATAGGTAATGACTTTCTGAAAAGTCTTATTTGCATAAGAAATAACAGCAAGATTCAACAAGTAAGATCATACCAAACTGAAAAGCTCCTGCACAGCAAAGGAAACAACCAACAGAGTGAACAGACTAAAGAACAGGGAACACATTTTCCCAGATATTCCTGTATGGATGATTAACATCTAGAATATATAAAGAACTCAGAAAAATTGACCTCTCCAAAACAAAAGGTCCAGTCAAAAAATGGGCAAATGAAATGAATAGATACTTCTCAAAAGTACAACTGGCCAATAAATAAATGAAAAAAATGTTCAATATCTTTGGTCATTATATAAATGTAAATTAAAACAACACTGAGATTTCATCTTACTCCAGAAAAATGACTACCATCAAGAAATCAAATAACAAATGTTGGAGAGACTTCAAGGAAAAAAAGAACCCTTCTAAATTGGTGGCATCCATTATGTGAATCAGTATGGAGATTCTCAAAAAACTGAAAACAAAAATCCCACTGAACATACCTATCTTCACTCTACGTAGCTTCCCAAAAGAGTTAAAGATATTATATTAAGTGATACATAAACATCCATGCTTACAGCCTCACAACTCATAGTAGTTAAATCTTGAAAGTTCATCAGCAAATGAAGGGATATGTGGTGTTTATAACACATTGGAGTACCTCTCTGCCACAGAAAAGGATAGACTTGAGTAATTGGTAGGAAAATGGATGCACCTTGGAACCATAATGTTAAGAGAAGTAAATCAGACACACAGGCTTAAATATCACAAGGTTTCTGTTTTGGTTTGTGTCTGGATGTCCCCACCAAAGACTCATGCAGTTATGGGGGAAAGGGTTTTTTGGAGGCAGCTAAATCTAGAGTTTGTGACTGACGCATTGTCTAGTGCTGGGATTGGGGGTGTGAGTCCTATACCCGCCCTTGGGCTGGTAGCCTTTATACAATCAATGTAACAGAGGAAAAGAGGCTTGCTCCTCCCATTTGTTCTTGTTGCTTTTGCTATCTTCAGCTTCCATGAAGGGTTACCCCTCTGCCATGCCACCCTGCCTTGGAGCCAGCTGATTATGGACAGAAACCTCTATAAATTATAAGCTAAATAAACCTTTCCTTTTTAACCTTGTTGGGTATTTTGTCTTGACAGTGAGAAAAGTAACTAAGACAGCTTCTCTTATATGAGAAACCTATAATATAAATAAAGAGTAAAATAAAAGATAGATAATGGGAAATAGGGAGATAGATCTTTTGCAAAAGGGAGGAAAACCAAGAGAAAGAGGAAAGGGGAATAGAAAGGAAGGGAAAGGAATAAAAAAAAGAATTAAAATGTGTTATGTACATGTATCAACTTTTATGAGGAACTTAAATATTATGTATTGCAAACATGTTCTAATGAAAACCTGGTAAAAAATCATCTTAAGGCTATGGTAATAACTCAGTGATAGAGTATTTGCCTAGCATGAGCAAGGAATGAGTCTCAATATCTAGCATTGCTGGGAAAAAGAAATCACTGAAAAAGGTATTTTAACTGTTCTGGTGAGAGATCTCTGAGAACTAGAACAGTGTAAAAGGAATGAAGAAAATAGAAGTCAGATACATTTAAAACATAAAAATGACATGGTCACTACACATTCTAAATATGGAAGGTGAGAAAAAAGAATGAATTCAATATATGCTAATATTCCAGGAATAAGGCAGATATTGATTTATTCAGTTAGCCAACAGCTATTTTAAACACCTGTGTGTGTTCCGGCACAGTGCTGGGTACAGGTGGCAAGAAAATAACCAAACTCTAGCTTCAAGGAACTCAAAGTCTAGTGGGGGGAATCAACAAAAAAGTAATTATAATGAAATGGAAGAACACTATAAGAGAGAGGTAATCTTCTATATCTTAATTAAGATATATATCTTAATATATCTTCTATATCTTACAGGCTCTTGGGTAAATGCATTTGTTAAAACTCTTGCTAATATACAGTTAAAAATTGTGCTTTTCATTAAATATATTGCATTAACAAATAAACTCTAAACAAATGTAACTATAAACAAATAGTAAATGCCAGCCAATGTACTATTAAATGCAATTTACTTAAAATGTGTTTTTTAAAAGGATATGGGTTGATGAGTGGATATATGCACAGGTACGCAATAAAAGAAACAGTAAAATGTTAATGCCACAACCCAGATACTAAGTGTAGGGATGTTTCTGTAAATTTTACAAGTTGATAGCACTTCTGAAAATTTTCAACAAAAAATTGTTGGGTAAAAACACTATGGGAGCATCAGTTTATGCAAAGACCTTGACCCAGAGTAGAGGTTTCATGGGTAAGTGATACCTGAAGTGTGACTTGACAATTCATTTGAGAGTTGCAGTCCCCAAAGTGAAAAAGACCTGAGGCATTCAACGAGGACCTACCACGTATCAGGCACCATGCCAGGGCCTAGGGATTCGCAGATGAGTGTGACACAGTTCTCACCCTTG